>JAOXJP010038211.1:0-16518 GCA_025762735.1 Platanus orientalis
CCCCCCCCCCCCCCCCCCCCCCCCATATAGAAAAAAACACTAACCTTGGAGAGAGAAATCTTTGAGTGTTATATGACAAAGGCTATAAACATCTTTGGTAATATTAGCCTTCTGTAACTTCATGCCAAGCAAAGCAGCACAGTTCAGAGCTTGCAAATTGGTTATGAAACTCTGCTTTTGCAAGCGAGAGACATAACTATCCATCGCACTGCAGCAAGCAGTCTGGTTACTTATCCCATTCCCACAGTCCTTGGAGACATTTCTCATGTTGGGGAAAACCAAAGGACAAACTGAAGCAGGGGAAAAATGTAGAAATCAACAAGTTAGCTTACAGAGTTGAGATCATAAGGTAAAATTGGAGGGACGTAAATAATAAGCACACATAAATCTCAATAGTCATTAATAGCATTAAACATGATAACATAATTCGTGAGTAGTAGAGGGAAGTTGTTCAGTAGCAATCAAAAACCAGCCAGAATAAATGTAAAAATATAAATAAATAAATAAAGCAAATGATGGAAAATTAATTTTTGTTGTTATAAAAAAGTTGAGGAAAACCAAGGTACTTTTTTTTGTGAACAAACGTATTCTCCATTTTCATCAAAGGGCAGACAAATCTAAGGTGCCCTTAGGTTGAGACCACAAATGGTCTACCAATGGCACAGCTCTAAATGTGGCATGCATGCATGGGAGTAAGCTCACATTCAACATGTTCAAACTTCAAACTCTTCTACACTGAAATTCCACTCAATCAAAAATCGTAACCATGTGACTAATAAGAATTCATGCAATAGTTTCCATTTTCTTATTGCGTTGATCTTAGGCTTTGGAGATATCCTAGTGGGACGTATAGAAATTTGTGGTCTGGACATCCTACACGTATCCCATACAAAACCCCACCAGAATTTGAACAATATCCTATTCTCAAGCTATAATTTTCTGCTCCAAAAGAGACTCTTTTTTCAAGGCTTTACCTTTATTCACATTACAATTAGAAAGTCCCCTGAGAACTTTCTTTGCAGAAGAAGGATCAAGTCTACTGGCAAGCCATCGGAGAACAATGCTTTTACAATCATCAATCTTAGATGAATGTTCAGGTAAAAGATGGGCCCCATCCATGCTCGACAGACCATAATCTTTCAAGGCAATCTTCCTGGCAGCTTTCAATATCGCATTCTGGCAAATTTGGCTGCAACACTCATTCACAGGATCAATTTTTTCACATGCAGCAAGAAGCCTAGACGAATCAACAGTGCTCTCGAACTCATTAACATCTTTGACAGGGCAAGATGCTTCGGTGAGGTTGGAAGGATGAATTGAGCATATTTTTTGAAGATGCTCATTTGCACCCTGACCTGCTAGGATCTGTTCAACATCAGAGAGGCAGTAATTTGCATGGGTTGCATCCAAAGCAAGTACCCCAGTATCTTTGCTGGATTGTCCAATAAGGATTACAAGAGAGGCCTCCAACTGTGGACAACATATTACATTGGCCAGAACCGGAGCAAAGAATGCCCAACAATCAATAGCTGTCATGCTAATCATACTTTCAGCAGTGGAAAAATTTAACGTGCAGAGCCCTGAAAAAGAAAGCAGCATAAAGTGTCATAGTGATTGTACTTCCATTTGACCTAAAGTATACAATACAAAAGGACCATATAGAACACACCTGATAATTTAGGGACACTGTTATTTGTGAAAGGTGTCAATGGTGAAGGTGCTAAGAGAGGAAGAAATGGTTGTGGGGCTTCGTGTGGGGGGGTTGCGGGGAGAATAGCATTTCCTTTTTTCTCCATTAGCATCAATGGGCTGCAGTTGGATTCATGTAAACCTGGACCAGACACATACAGAATGGTTGGCAAAGGTTATATTTATACTTATAGGATTCTATTTATAGACTTATGTCAGTACAGCAGGTGTAAAATTCTTCTTATTGGCCTCACAATATAGTTCAAAGCATGGATGTTAACCACAAAAGTCACGATGGTGTCAGAAGGGATGGAAAATGTATAAATAAGAAAAAAGAAAAACAGGTCCAACTAGTACATTAATGTATTCAAACTACATAATACACAGATAATCACCTCGAACAAATACCGATCAAACTTACAATTACCATTGTCGTAGAGCATCCTGTTTTCTGTGTCATCTGAGCTCCAACCAGGTGGGTTTTTTTTTTATGCCTAAAGGGATAGATATTTTAAAAACCTCAAGGTAACTGTTGCATTACAACAATCAAAGGGATTGAATCTTACAAGAATTAGACTTCGGGAATAACAAAATTTATTGATTTTGCAAGCGGAAACAATAGGAAACTACGATTTCTAAAGAAGAGTTGAAAATTAGGAATTAAGAAAAATTGGCTAATGAGTTCAAAGCAAGAATTTGAATAATCAAAACTGGTCATGAATTAGAATAATAGCTAGGATTTGAGAATCTGAAATTTAATTCAAATTCCTAGGGTAAGGAAATAAGAAATCGACTATAGAGTATTATGGATATCAACTCTAATTCAATTCCTACTAGGATTGCAAGATAAAACCTAAGAGAAATTAGAATAAGCAAGTTGCAGTCCATGGAATCCCCATGTAGAATAACACTCCTAGTGTTACACCAACATGTGGGAGCACTACGTAAACACTATGGGGCCCACATGAAAAGTAATTTTAATCTTTTTAGGCCTGCGGCCATAAGTTTTAGGTCATCTTTCTGATGATCCGAAACTTGATTCCCATCATAAACTTTCTAAAACCTAAGAACATAATCCTGATCGGCGTTATTGCCATGTGCCTCTTTTAGAAGGGGAGAGGTCCTTTGCAGGTTTTCACCTTTTGCTATTTAGTGTTCCATTTGGACTGAACACAATGCAAGAATTCTGAGAGGAGTTTCAAATGCCCCACCAAAAGTGAAAGATAGGTGTTTTTCTTTAATGTACTCTTGGTCCTCTCACTTAAAAGTTTTTGAAGGGATACCATTTCAGAATTATATTTTCACTTGGGATTCCATCGTTTTTTATACAGCTTTACCAATGTAAGCTCTGTACAGCTGTATAGCTCATGTACTCTACTTTTCTTAAATAATCTTTTACCTAACTTTTAAAAAAAGTGTATCTCCTACTCTATACCATTCTAATATGAAAGTTTATAAAAATTACAGCACATATAGTGTGACAGTTCCTAAGAAAATGCATAATGTAAAGTGGTGATCTTTCAGAAAAAAATGGGTCATATTACTCGTATGGTAACAAGGAAGAAACTATTACTAAAAAACATTTACAAATACTTAAGTTAAAACAAATACCATAGCTCCTCTGTGAGGATGACATACATACATTGAGGTGGTCCAAATTTATAAAGGAAAACATAAAATAATCAAAATTTGGAAGAGTATAAGGTCTGGTTTTGCAAATATGACGATATTCGCATGGTGTTGATGGTCTAGGCCCTTGCACCTTGGTGTAGGAAAGCAGAAGTATATGTGAGAAATCTAGGATCATCCAGGTTTCTTGATTTTCTAGGTTCTGTTGCCCATGGTCCCTGTACAACAGAACCCTACACAGATTGAGATGAATATAGACAATTGGAAGAAATAATGCCAACATTTGCTTTTTGGTATACTGAAGAAAGCACAGTTGCAAGTTTAATGACAACAGGCCTAGGAAAATGACCCAAGCCAGTACTGTTCTTTCCCCTTCTTTATCTATGAAATTTATCGTTATCAATCAAAAAATAATAATGACCCAAGCTAAACCTAAATAAGTACAAAGGGGTCCAAGAGTTCAAACTGTTTGGTACTGTTTAAATATGATTTCATCCTTTTTTTGTAAAATGCATTGCCAATACTCTTCAAAAACAGGCTCATCTAGCAAAGTCAATATGAAGTTAATATAACTCCAAATTATGCAATGCACATCTTGCATTTTGGGGAATCATTTCTATTGACACTGTTCGACCAAAATTAAGACTGTGTTTTTAGCCCAATTTGTGTTTAGACATTCAATCAACTGATCATGGACCATTCATTGCACCTTCCAGGTCTAGGGTGCAACCCAAACTTAACAACAGCCATGCAAGTTAAGAAGAAGGAGAGGGAAGAAGGAAACAAAAGAATGTTTTTCAACCTAAATCATGTAATGGGGTAACCAGAAACATTAACCTACAAATATAAAACACTAAGCAAAATTAGTCAAAACAAAGTTGGAACTGAAAATTTTCCTCTTAATATCAAAAGGCTAACCCTAATACTGGCTCAACCTGGAAGCAGTGCCATGGTCGTCTTCAACAGCAAAAATCAATTTACGAAAACGAAAAAAAAATCCATAAAACGTTTATTCTGAGCATGAAAATAACTTTAACAATGTAAGAGATACATGAGAAGAAGAGTCCAACAGATAACATGACCAGTTCACCCAACTCCAACAAACTACAAATTAAACACAAACCCACCAGAAATCAAGACACAAACACCATGAGAAACAAATTAATTCAAAACCCCCAAAAAAAAACCCAGCTCCTCCAAACCACAATAGAACATCAAAAAACAGCAAACCCAGAGACAAATCAACCCAAAAGGTCCAAGTTAATGATAACCCAACTGAAACAATAAAAAAGCAAAAAAAATCCCAGTAAGGATATCAAAAGATGGGTCATGAATACTTACAGAGGAACAAGAGAAACACGTTAAGAAGATATAGATTAAGATTGAAAGACGCCCTTTCTGTCATCTCTGCACTTCAGTGTCCACAACAAGAGAGCATTAGAGATGATGGTCAAAGAGAGCACTAGAGAAAGATCAGAGAAAATGGGTCATGACATATCTGCCAAGAATATCCGAGACAGGGAGCGAGGAGTGGAAAAAATGAGAAGAGAGAAGCGGTGGTGGTAATGGTGGTGGTGGTGAGGAGGAAAAAGAGAATTTAAACGCCATGAATGATCTTTGTAAGAGTGTGGGGACATAAGCAGTTCGAGCAATAGCTGTCCTTTCTAGGACCCCACTAAAAATTGGAGAAAAAGCTCCAGCTCTAACGCCATCATTAATTCTCTCCACCACTCCTAATCTCCACGGTTCACATTTCACGCACTCCCCCATTCACACGTATGAGAGAAGAGAGCACCAGAGGAAATCGCCCCTCGTGAGTGAGAAAAAGAAAGAAAGCTGAGTTTTTGTCTACCCCGCAGATGGATGTTCTGTCCAGGATTTGGTGACCAGATGGTCTCCAATACACCAGGTGACTTTACATTGAATAAGATGGACATGGGTTAGATGAAATTTCAAATTCTCACCCATTTTATTCCAAATAAAGTCACCTTGTGCCCTGGACAGAAAATTTGCTCCCGATAGAAGTGTGGGTATACTTACATACATATACATATATATTTTACCATATAATAGTTTTTTATTTTTTAATATATATATATTTTACCATATAATAGTTTTTTATTTTTAATTAATAAATATATATATATAGGGATGCCCAGGCTAGAGGTCATAAATAGAAACAATAGCTTTAATTAGCTACTAAAGAGGATTAGAAACCTAGCACTCGGTGGTGAAAGCATTAGACCCATACTTAGTAAATGTATGGGCAATCGAATTAGCTTGTCTCCTAAAAATGGAGGAAATAAAGGACTCAATTAAAAAAAATGATGTTCAAAACAGGCCAAAAGCATATAAAAATATCATCTTTCATCAAAGAGAAAAAAAAAAGTCCAAATAATCTCCCTTTCACAATGATAGAAGAGCGAATCAGCAAGAAGGCCAAGAGACGCCCCTTTATAATGACTGAACATTAAGTTACCAAGGCATAAGAAGGTCAGCTTTAGCTATAATGAGGTTGGAGTAAGCATATGTGATGATCGAAGCCATGCCAGCCTAAAAGATAGATAGAGAGGAAGCACAATCAAAATTGATCTTCACAAAATAGCTACTTGGTGGAGACCAAATGCGGGAAGTGACCACTTTCTCCTCCATAGAAGCTATATTTGAAATCTCAAGGAGTTCCAAATGCATCCTATTTACAACATAAATAATATTTCGATAATAAATGTTTTTGTTCGGGATTTGGTGTCCAGGACACTACCGGACGTCATATGAAATAAATTGGATGAAGTTAGATGAATTTTCAAAGTCTTGTGTCCCCTGACGTCCTAGACACCAAATCTTGGATAGGACATTTGTCCCATAACATTATGAGGATTTAAGGGATTTTGATAAAAGACCATATTTTACTATCTTTCCAAATGTTCTAACTTCTAAAAGATCTTTCAATTTATGTTTACTCTAAATATTCATTTTACATCATTGTTTTTATTATTCAACAAAGGAAAACAAGTTATCATTATAGTTCTAATAGAAAAAGAGGAAGCAAACCAAATAGGAGCCATAAATTTATATTTTAGAAGACAATGTGGTTTCAGTATCTTCATTGCATAAATGACAAGTGAGAGGCACATTGATATTTTTCTTTGAGAGATTTTCTGTAATTGGGAGTATTTCTTTGTAAGCTTTCTAAAAGAAGAATTTGACCTTTGAAATGACATTTAGGCTCCAAATTTGGCCACTTGATAAGTAAACTTAATAGAGAAGAGATTTTTTTTTTCGAAGTGCCAAGTAAAATGATCTCTAAATGGAGAATTGTTAATGGGAATGCTACGAATTTTTGTGTAGTTTTCAGGAGAGATAAAATCTTTTATGGGAAGACGACCTCAAAACTTACAAGATTGATGAAAAATGCCACTAACCATATGAACTCAAGGGGGGACATTCCTAAAAAGAGAAGGTTTAGACTAAAGAGATTTAGAAATCCAAGGATCATTCTAAATATTGATATTATTGATCTAACATTTCACCTTAAATCGCAAAAAAAACATGGATTTGCCTTTTAAAATGATTTTCCAAGCCTAATAACTATTGTCTTTGGCATAAGGGGTCAAAAACTTAGATTTAGATAAATGAAATGATTTGCTACACCCAATTTGGTTGCCACCTCCTCTTTCCCGTATTCCCGCACGCAGAAGGTGGGGTGTATGGGGTTTAAACTATAAAAACAGTTTTCAAATGAAAAAATAGGTACTCATAAAAATGGGGTTTATAGGTTTAAAAGCATTTAAAAAAAAAAAAAAAGTGTTCAAATGAACATTAGCTTCCTATTTAAAAGAGTGAAGTAAATGTTTCTGTGATAAAAATGTCTCTATAGTGTGTATGGTGAATTATAAACGTGTGTTGTTTTGGGGGGTAAAAGGGTCCAAAAAAGTGTTCAGTTGAAAAGTAGGTGATCAATAAAAGACATCAAATTCAACAATACATCATGTGTTACAATAAAAGACATCAAAATTCAACAATACATCATGTGTTACTTAATGACACGTCTTTAGAGGTCTGTCTCAAAACAGACAATCATTCTCCTTGAAAGAGGCACCAATTTGAAAAGAACCATCACATGTCTACTGTGGTGTGAGGATAGAGAGGGACAAACAAATTTGGGTGTAGCAAATCCTCTTCCTTTAAGGAAGCATAATGATTTAAGAACTTTAACCCATTACGATAATTGGCATATATCCTATGGAGCTTTTTTTTTTTTGGTGGATAAGACATCGAATGGAGATGATTAATGCAATTTGGTGCCTACTATTTGATCAATAAGAAGACAATTGAATGGTTGCAGTTACAATTAGCAAATGAGAGAAAATCTTATGTGATCAAAAATTGGTGTGGCCATGTATGATCGCACCACAGGTTGACATGTGGGGGTGCATAGGGTTAAAAGGGCCAAAAAAAAAAAAAAAAAAAAAAAGGCATTCCAATGCAAAAGGTAGGTGTCTCAAAAGAGGCACCGAATTCCAAAACACATCACCTGTCAGTTTGGGGTGTATATCACACATGGTCACACCAAATTTTGGTCCCATAACATTTGTTTTGTTATCAAATACATGACGAACCAATCAGAGCTGGTGTGGCTTCCATTCAACCATCCGATGCTTGATTTAAAATCAAGATACCCAACCGTATCATCTTGAGATTCTTACGATTTAAAAACTTGATCTGATTTTGATGGTTCTTTTATGGTTGGTTACAAGAGCTCAAATCCTCGGCAAGGAGAGTCATGTCCGCAATAATCTATGCCATAATTTTATACAAGAACCAGTGTAAAGGCCGGAAAAAACATCTGAGGGTACTTTAATAAGGAGAATGATTGTCTGTGATGAACAAGGGTCTGTGACCCTCTGTGACCACATCGCAAACTGATATGTGATATATGTTTAAATTTAGTGCCTCTTTTTGGGCACCTACCTTTGAGATGAACACTATTTTTTGACATTTTTAATCCAACAACACCACATGTCAGCCTGTAGCATGGTCACAGAGAGTCACAGACATTTTTGGTCACAGGATGTTTGTTTTGTTTTAATAAATACTTTGCCAGGTGACATTGTAATTAAATGCTAGTATCTTTATGGAAATACCTAAATGCTTTTTCCCGCCCATGGTCTCATTGCAGAGGATTTGGATTGTTGAGTTTGGGTGAACTCAAAATATCTTAAAGCACTTTTTTCAACATGGATGATTCAGTTTTAAAAAAAATTGGCCCTGAAAGTGAGAACCATTGATCAGGGTCATTCAAATAGAGGACCCACTTGTTGCAGGCAAGCCCAGGAGCCTTTGATATGATGATGCTGAACCCAACTTTTCAGTTTTAAGCCAATAGAAGGGTAGAGAGCTTGTTGTTGAGTTACTAAGTCATAATCCTCTTATTCATTGTGTTTGTCCTCCTCTCTCTATCTTTTTCTTGCATCTTTCTAACTGATTGTAAATACAGGAGTTATGATTCTCTCTCTCTCTCTCTCTCTCTCTCTCTCTCTGATGAAGTACAGCTTGAACATAATAATGAAGGCTCCTCCACCTTCCATATTGAATTTTAAGTGATGAAGTTGGGTAAGTGATGTCCTTGTCATACGCCTTATTGAAAGTATAGTCAGTTAAAGGTTTAGGTATAAAGTTTATTTATAAGAGCATGATTATCCACAAGATAGTATAATATGGTGGAGGTGCCTTGAAAGATCAATATTTGTCTTCAGACATCACGTCGTACCAGCTAAAGTGAATTCCTTTAAAGCTTATAAGTAAGAAAACTAATTAAGGAGAATCTATGTGGGCTTAAAGAAGAACATCCTATGAGACCTTCTACCTTCCTTCTTTAAGTAAAGAAATCCAGAGAATCCTGCCTACTTCTCTTCAACTATAAGCATTGAACAAGAATAAAGGTTTCTTCATGAAAGCCCTTTAATCTCCATTATCAGCTTATAAGGAGGAATCCCAACTTTTATCACCATGGACCCACCTTCATGTTTGCCACTTGACAGTCAAATCATAGTCCAGCACAAATATGTTGTAAGGTACTAATTCTAACAGCATCTGCACAAGGTTCAACTTTCACTTGTAAAAGAGAAGAACTAAACCTATATAGCCAAAAGGGGAGTAACAATAACAAAGGTGGAAAGTCTTGAGTTTTCCATGGAAAAAGTCCAAGTTTCTACAGTGCAAAGTCAAGTGGCACAAACTTATATAAAAAGAAAATTCTCAATAAGAAATTGAAAGAAAAAGTAGCCAAACATTTCGGACGATGAATAATTTGACTAAAACAGTAAAGCTACTTAGCTATTAATACCTTTAGTCAAGAAAACACAAAAGACCCCCTTCTCACTTGTCCACTTTTGTTTTCCATATGTGAACATGTAAAAGTTGTCTCTTGTTTCTCAGTTGTAAGATTGGAGTCTGATCAAACGGTTGAGGTTTGAATTTTTAAAATAAAACTTATCCCATTCCTTATGGAGATGAAGGAAACCTATTAGTGGGATAAGTTTCTATAAAGATTTCTCGTAACCAATTTGGTTTGTGTAAGGAGAGTAGAAATTGGTGAGAGGCTTTTTGTGAGATGGGTTTGAAAGGTTTACAGTAAAACGTTCAAGAGTTCTTTGGTTTTCTCTTCTAGGGTTTGAGCTTCGAGAAGAATAGATTATTGATAAAGACCTAGTAATATTTATGTTACTTATTTAGTGAAGCTTGGATCTCTCATTCTATTGACGTAGACAAACTTGCCAAACTGTATCGGTTTTTTTTTTTTTTTTTCAAATAGACAAGCAGGTTAATGGTTCATTATTAATAGGTGAAGATGGATCTTGAACCTAGGGATATGACATGACTCCTGATAGACCTTACAAGCATCTTTGAACCACATAAATTTGTTGTGTTTTCTAGTGTGCTTTTCTTAAAGTTTGTTGGCTGCATTAATCATGATAAGTTTAAACCAAACATGCATAAGCATAACAAGTATTACCAAAGCGCTCAATCGAATTTTACCCAAAAAAAAATGCTCAATTTTGGTAGCAGGTGTGTAAAGCTGTCGAAACGAATGTTTTGTAACCAAAAAGTGTCTATTAGTTTGGGGTTAAAAATGCCAAAAAAGTGTGCAGTTGAAAAAATAGGTGTCCAAAAAGAGGCACTAAATTCAAGAACACATTATGTGTTGTGTCATGTTTACAGAGGTTCACAAACTCACAGATAATTATTCTCCTTAAGTTGTGGGACACTCTTAGTTATCAAATTTGTTTAATTTATTTGTTTTTTTTGTGTATTTAAGAAACATTTAATATGCAAAAAAAATGTCAATTTTTTTAAGGTATATGTATAGCATGCAAATTATATGAACTACTAAAACTAGGGTAGAATATATTATTTATATAAATCCGTTATATTAGAAAGATTATGATACCTGATATCTATATGTCCATAAATATTCAATATGTTAAATATATATTTATTTACAATAATTTATTTCATGTCCCGAATTTTCAATGCAAAAACCAATTAAATATGATCATGTCCTTAGACTTTTTCCCCCACTTATTTTACCGATTCTCTCACTGTCCTGTCCACCAAATTGCTAAGTAATCATTTTATACAAGAACGACATTGTAGGAAGTATGGACGTTTTGGACCTTAAAGTACCAACATGATTTTAGGGAGTGAGAATACTGCATTGCCACCAATGGGCAAATGCACTTTTACATGTCGGGAAGGACTCAGGATCCGCTCCTGTGCAACAACATTTCTTGTGACCAAGAGAGATGCATAAATACTCTCAAAAAGTGAAAAATACCTTTTTTAAAAAAAATAAATAGAGCCTGGCTCACTTTAGTTCTGTTCAAGACATCAGATTGAGGAGAGGCCTAATTGAACTTGGCCCGAAATTTACTTTGAGTCAGAAAGTTAGACCCAAACTTGACCCAACCGGAAGTTAACATTGCCCAACACATTTGAATTACGGGCCAAACAAGTTGGGCTTCAGACCAGCCAATCAAATTTGCTCTTTTACGGGTGCCTCTCCTGGTCACAAAAAATCTTGTGTACAGAGTATAAGTTGCATCCAAGTAAAAATTTGTTTGACAATGTTCTCTTGCTCCAATGGTCAAAGGAATACAAGTCCTGGATAAAAACCCTAAAAAGGGAGCTCCCCATTTGGTTTTTGCCAAGCCTTGGGTGACTCTCCTATCGATGCAAGCCAGTCTATGCTGTCTTGGATACCATCTCTGTTGGCAAAAATCTTCGATAATTTGTGATAAAAGGAGAAGGTGGTGACGATGATGATGTAAATGAAAGGATAAGACATTCCACTCAAAGTATATAAGACAATAATTTCTAGTATAGATTAATTCTAAGTCTAATATGTGACATTTGAAAAATCTGCCTACAGGATACAATGCACACTTGTTTTAAATCAATAGTTACGTTTTGTATCTATCTAGTCTGAGTGGAGATTCTGTTTTGATTTGATTGGACACATTCTTTGATGCTTGGATACATCAATTTTTGGTAGGGCCACTTGGGTTCATAGGCATAAATAGGCATAAACAGCCACTTCATAGAATGGTACTTTCACAACTGGCAGGAAAAACAACCAACATCTCATATCTACGGAATGCTGTCAAGGGGATTTGACCCCTGTCATCTTTCATTGGCACTTCTTTAATTTTGAATATTTTAGCGACATCTGGACATCTCATCTCTTAACTATACAAATTCATTCTTATAGTCTCATCTAGAAAATCTTTTATTTCAACTTGCTTGCCTTATAATTTGCAAAACAACTCCACACTACTAATCAAGCACCCCTTTCTAAGGGTTGTCTTCTTGTGCATCATAATGGAACCACTGCAGGGTGAATTGGCTAAGTGTATATGTCCCTTACATTATAGGCCCATATCTCATTTGGTGTTTGACCTTTTCCCATGCAAATCTTCTGTGACCATTTTGTGACACATACCATAAACTGACACATGATGTGTTTTTGAATTTGATGTCTTTTTTTGAACACCTACTTATTTAATTAAACATTTTTTAGGTTTTAACCTCATAAAAACTACAAGATAGCCTGTGGCTTGGTTACACATTGGTCACACCAATTTTAGTCACAAAAGATTGCTTTCAGCTTTTCCATATGAAATAATAGCCCTTTGTGTGCTCCGGATTCAGTAGGACAACTTAGAGAGAGTGGCTAAAGTTGGAATGACATCAGGGCTGACACATCAGTGCCAAAAATGAAAAAAATCCCCCAAAAACGTGTATATCACTTTTTCAGCACTGATGTGTCAGCCCTAATGTCATTCCAACTTTAGCCACTCTCTAAGTTGTCCTACCAAATCCTCTCTGGCTGCTCTAACATAGGTGTGAAATGGATATAAAAAAAACTAGAAAAAATGTATAAAACTTTTACTTAGTGCGTGTAATTATATGCATTAGATAATGAAACAACTAAAAAGATTGGATTGGTAAACCTTAGATTGGACTCGGAGATAAATGGGCTTTAGAAGAAGAAAACATATAAAATAAGGGTAACGGGGTTTAGAAGAAAAAAATATTTAAAATAAGGGTAGTGTTAATGTGATTGCTCCCCATGGGTCTTTCTTTTTATCATGGTCTCTGCAATCAATTAAAGACACCTAAACAAATCCTATATATACCTCCTTAAATGGAGCCGTATCCTTTGTGTTGAGGATATTATGCGCCACCATGAGCCAGACACACAGGGCGGTGGGATCCATACACTCTTTGTAGCCCCCCTCCCAGTGTGTCTGGTCTCATTGTCAAGGCCATATTTTTTTCTCTGTCAAAACCGTGCAGCACCTTAACCATCATCTAGCCAAAGTTAACCTTTCAGCCATCTGAGTCCTTCAATTGACCCATCGACATGCTCTATGTGCACTGACTATTCAATCACTTCAGTGTCCATGCTATGTCATTGAAGCGCTCCTCAAGGCCATGGTTTTCGGTGTCCATGCATTATTCTCACTCCCTATACGCCCATCGAAGGCCATGGTGCTTTGCCCAAGCCCCATGCCTTTCCACGTAAGACATTGCCCTCAAGTCTTGTCATGTCACTATCATGGTTGTCCAAGACCAAGCCAGGATTTTGTCCAGCACAAGGATAAGGCACACCCGAGCACACCAAGGCAACGGGATAGCCCACTCGGCTCCCCACGGGCTGCCACTGTCATATAACACATGCTAGTAGCACCCGTGTGGGTTAACCTTCACTCTCAGGTGAATGCATAGTGCCGCCCTACTAGGCTCCCAAGCACTATCCCATGAGGGGACCCAACCCCCAAAGGAACTCATGGCACCACCTCTGTGCGTGCCAAGAGCCACCCCCGATCAACGTTGGGAAATACCTCGCAGTTTAAGCTCATACGGGCTAGGAGCATGCCACCTACATATAGCCACAATCCATCGTACCCACTATGCCTTGACATGCTTCCAGCCCATGCCAAGGGCCTGGGTGCCTTAGAGCACCCACCCCTCCTTAAGGTGTACACTAAGCTTTTCCAGGGTTGCCAGAAGGGACCATCACCCCCCAGAAAATCATATTGTACCTATTTACAATAATGTCATCGGACAATATTTATGAAAATACCACTATGCCACATGCTAGGCCATCCATGCCATGCATGTCTCGACATGTCCGTTGTGGACATCGACGTTCGGGAGAGGTTTAGATTCTCCTGCCCGCTCGTGGTTTTTGGGTCCACTCTTCGGCGCGTGATGCAGATGCATGAAAGGTTGCTAACCCTTTTACTGGGGGGTTAGGCTTTTCTTGGAATCACCACAAACTCGGGGTTAACTAATGGAGTTAGACATCGGTTCTCCTCTTCGGGTGAAGAGGAGAAGTCTAGACCCAGAGGTCTGGGGGTTTGACTCTTAGTACTGGTCTGAGTTCCTAAGATTAAGGGTAATTGTTTAGTTGCATTTGGGAAAGGTATTAGGCACCCCAAATACCTGCCTTTTTAGGGCAGCTTCTCTCATTCATACATGTTTTGAATTATGCTAAAGTCCATGCTTGTTAAATGTAAGGTTATTGGTCTAGACCACCCCTTGGTATGATCACTGTAGTTGCACCTGAGACATAGTCTCAAGCTACCTGTATACCCAATCTTGTGGTTCGGGTGTTCCTAGGGTTTTGTTGGGATCAAACTGCATGTAGTTCTAGGAATTTGTTGTGTATGCCAATCTCGGTAATAAAAAACGTCTGACTGTGAGAGTGATTCATGGTAGATTCATTTTAGAGTGTTTGTATACTTATAGAGTACTCCATGCTACTGTAAAATGTGAACAAGTTAGCAAAAATGTGGGTTAAGACTATGTTGTACCAATGTGTGTGGTTTTAAGAACCTAATTGGGCAATGACCAAGTCCTAAGCTCTTTGGGTTGCGAACCACTACGACATGACTAGAAGGTAAGATTGAGACCATAAAAGGTTTGGACAAGTTGAAAGATAGTGATTAGGTAAATTGACTAAACCTGATCGCACTAACGTAGTAGCCATGACATGGGCATTGTATCCTAGGTAAAGTTCAGGTATCGGATACATTTGGAAATCACAAGCATATAGTAAACTTTACTATGATTGTTGGGAAGCTGAAAGAGGCATTTGCAATGAAGGGATCCCTAGATTATGTCTATAGAGTGAAATGGTTTGCAAATAAAGTGATTTAAAGAATGAAATTAAGCTGTGAATAAAATGGGTTCATTTGTCTTTCACAGGCTTAACGCTTGAATTTCACTTTGATGCCTGAATTTCTTAAGCCTAAATTTTAATTCAAAGGAAATTTAGGCGTCAGTTAATGGAAGCCAACAACTTATCTCGGGTTTTAAGCCCCTTCTATGCTTCCCAGAACGATGGAAAGTTATAAATAGGGGTGGACCCCTTTGGTGGTCCATGGCCTTGACCTTAGGCCCAAAATAGAATACCAAATTTTTTTTAAGGATGGATTTTAACACAAGCCTAATGCCTAAAATTCATCTTGATGCCTTAAATTTCTCTCAACTCTTGAATAAAAATTCAGGCATTGGGATCAAAACAGGGTCCACAGAGGTACCTAAGCACATGGATGCATTCCAAGGTGTCATTTTCCTGTGTATAGGTTTAGAGAAGGTCCAGGTTTACTAGGGTGGCTCCAGATCCCAACGCTTATATTTGCTGCCAATTCCTGAATTTTAATAGGTTAAAATTTAGGCATTAGGTTCTGACAGTCCGCACTCCAGAGGGCATATATCTCTTTAAAGAGATCCAAATTGAGTGTGGTAGGTCAATTTGGAAAGCTGAGAGAAAGATCTTTCCAACCATATATAGTAAGACTATGTTTTGTCTAACACTTGATTGTGAACTGACACCTAAATTTTAATAAATTAAAATTCAGGCATTAGATTCTGGACAGTCCGCACTCTAAAGGGCGTATCTTTATTCACAAAATTCCAAATTAAGCATGGTTGGTTGATAATAGCTTAAAATTGTAGTATTGTCATAGTTTAAGTAGGCATTATCACATCTATTTTGCATTTTACAAATAGATATATGAGATTTCTCGATATTTATTCTTATGCTTAAGATGGTACGTTAATGCATATCTAATTTTGTAGGAAGTTTAAAATCAACTAGCAAATCACGTGGGACCCAAACCTAAGAGAAGAAACTTGTAGCTCCAAATTCGGAAGAAAATCTGGATAGATAATTTTGAGTCATCTGTGGTATTTTGGCCATAACTTTCTACCCCGATATCGGATTGAGGTGATTCAAGTTGGGTTAGAAATCTAACTAAAAGGGATACAAATATGGATTTCACAAAGATAGATCCCTGAATTCGAATGTTTTGGGGGTCGAAATGGGCTTGCAATGTGAGCCTAAAAATCTGGACGAATTTCCATCCAAGAATTCTTTCTAATTCTAGGGTTTTTTTACAAGGGTGAGATATAAAAGAAAAGGGGAATCACATGGCTAAAAGAGACCTCTCTCTCTCTGGTTTTCACACTGCTCCTTCAACCTTCCACCACCAACCATTGGAGCAAATCAGCTCACCACGGAACAGAAGATTAGATTGCATAAGTCACAATAGAAGGCGGAGTATTCAAGTTCATAGATCAAAAGAGAACAATTTAAGCTGTCTCTCTATCTCCCATTCTTTGATTACT
>JAOXJP010038221.1:0-16518 GCA_025762735.1 Platanus orientalis
GAATTCTATGGGAGTTCTTTTAATGAGTTTTGCAACAATGAAGGGATTGTGAGAGACAACACAGTTAGAAATACACCACAACAAAATGGTGTTGTAAAAGGGGTGAATAAAACACTATTGGAGAGGGTAAGGTCTATGCTTTCTAATGCTAGATTGTCCAAGGAATTTTGGGTTGAAGGTGTTAACACAGCTTGTTATTTGGTGAATAAGTCTCCATCAACTTCTATCAAGTGTAAGACTCCTAAGGAAGTCTGGTCTGGTTCTCCTGCTAGTTACACTAATTTGAGAGTGTTTCGTTGTCCTACTTATGCTCATATGAATGAGGGTAAACTAGAGCCAAGAGCAAATATATGCATATTTCTAGGATATACAGATGGGGTGAAGGGATTCAGGTTGTGATGTTCTGCTTCCAGGTCATCCAAGTTTATTATTAGTAGGGATGTGACCTTTGATGAGTCTGTTATGTTGAACCCTAAGAATGACTGTCTTGATACAAGAAAAGACCATGGTGTCAGGGAGAAGGTGGAGCTTAAGATTAAAGCTTCAGAAAATATTCAAGAAGATGTTCCAGCTTAGGTAGATGAGGAAGATGTGTAACATCCTGAGGAAGAAGATTCACCACAAGAGCAACAATATAATCTGGCTAGAGATAGGGAAAGGAAGCAGATTAGACCACCTAAGAGATATGGTTATGTAGCTCTAGTTGCTTTTGCACTTAGTGTGACAGAGAATATTAAAGTTCATGAACCATGTACTTATCATGAGACCATCACTAGTGGAGAATCAACTCAATGGACTGTTTTCATGAGTGAGGAGATTGAATCTCTTCACAAAAATCATACTTGGAAGCTAGTGAGACCGCCAAAGGGCCAAAAGATTGTGAGTTGTAAATGGGTCTTCAAGAAGAATCAGGGAACTCTAGGGGTGGAAGATGCAAGGTACAAAGCATGATTTATGGCATTGGGCTATACTCAAAAAGAGGGAATTGACTTCAATGAAGTGTTTTCACCTATTGTGAACAATATCTCAATTTAGGTGCTACTTTCCATGGTTGCTTTATTTGACTTGGAGCTTGAGCATCTTGATGTCAAGACTACTTTTCTGCATGGTGAACTAGATGAATAGATTTATATGCATCAGCCTGAGGGGTTTATGATCCAGGGAAAGGAGAACCATGTTTTCTTATTAAAGAAATCTTTGTATGGTTTGAAATAATCTCATAGGCAGTGGTATAAGTGGTTTGATACCTTTATGGTTGGAAATGACTTGTAGGAGTAAGTTTAACAGTTGTGTATATCACAGGAAGCTTTCAGATGGTTCTTTTGTTTATTTATTGTTGTATATTGATGACATGTTAGTTGTTGCTAAAAACATGTTTGAGATCAACAAATTGAAGGCTCAGCTTAGTGGTGAATTTGAGATGAAAGATTTGGGTGTTGCAAGGAGGATATTGGGTATGAAAATTCATAGGGACCGAAGAGCAGGTAGATTGTACTTATCACAGAAAAGGTACATGGAGAAGGTGCTAGAGCACTTTGATATGCAAGAGTCAAAACCAATGAGTACTCTATTTGTAGCTCATTTTAAACTCTCAACTGCTTTATCACCATAGACTGAGGAGGAGTAGAATACATGTCATGTGTTCCTTATACTACTACTTTTGGAAGCATTATGTATGCTATGGTGTACACTAGGCCAGACATTTCACAAGCTATTAGTGTGGTTAGTAGGTATATAGATAAACCTGAAAAAGCACATTGGTAGACTATAAAATTGATTCTTCAATATTTGAGATGTACTTCAGATATTGGGTTGGTATATGACAGAGGCAATAACACTTCTGGTAGTGTTCTGGGATATGTTGATTTTGATTATGCTAGAGATCTGGATAGGAGGAGGTCTCTAATAAGGTATGTCTTCACTCTCTGTGATGGTACCATCAATTGGAAGACAACTTTATAGTCCACAATTGTTTTGTTTACTACTGAAGTAGAATATATGACAGCTACAGATGTAGTAAAGGAAGTTATTTAACTGAGAGGTTTGGTTAGTGATCTAGGGTTCTAGCAGGAACAGATTACTGTGTATTGTGATAGCCAGAGTGTCATACATCTGACTAAAAATTAGATGTACCATGAAAGGACCAAAACATATTGATGCCATACTTCACTTTATTCGAGATGTGGTTTTTGAGGGTGATATCTTAGTGAAGAAAATTGTTATAGCAGAGAATCTAGCAAATATGATGACCAAATCCATTCCTACAGTCAAGTTCAAGTACTGCTTGGACTTTATTAGTTTTGGTAGTACCTGAGTGCCCTTAGGGGGCTTGTGTGATGACGGCTAGAGGAGTTTCTATTGTTGTAGAGATTGATGGAATTCAAGCCAAGGTGGAGATTTATTGAGTGTGGCTTGAATTCGACTTTGTGTTCCAGTTACTGATGTCTCAAAGAAGTACTGGTGATCAAGCCATGAGCCCACTGGTCGAGCTTAGCGGTGAGCTCGCTAGGGGGCAGCGTGCCCCCCACTTAGCGGTCCGGAGGCGAAGCCCTCAACCGCCTGACCCGACCCATTTTCATGACTTAACCCGCGACCTAGTTCGATTTTTTGTGTGTAACCGCATATAAAAGCTACATTAGGGTTTTCTGAAAGGAAAACTGACTTTTATAGAGAGAGAAAAGGGGCAGAAGGGTGTATTTGGGGCTTAGGGTTTGAGAGCTTGATTTCCTTGTAATCTCCTTAATTGATAGTGAAATTTCTTGCTGTCTTCGCCCGTGGATGTAGGCTATAAGCCGAACCACGTATATCTTTGCTTTTTTATGAGGTTGTGTTTCCTGTCTATTTTGTTTTTCTCTTTGGTTTGTGGGTTTAATCACAACATATTTATTGCTTCAAGCAAAAACCCAGTTTCTCTTCCTACCTCTTTCAATTCTTATTTAGACGAATTCTCTCTTTTTTCTTTTAATTACTAAGAGTTAAAGGAATCTTTTGTTCTTAGGATGTAGGTCCCACCTCCACATGAGGAGAGATGCCCAACAATCTCCCCCTCACAACTCATGAGGAGGGCTTCACCTTATCCATGCTTGCAATGGTACAACACATACCTCATGTTTCATCTTGAGTAAGTCTTTTGTCATTATATCATAGCCATTCTTGTCAGTATGAATCTTTTCTAGCAATAAAAATTTCTTTTTTAAAACATCTCATATCCAATGGTATCTATCTCACATCTATGTGCTTGGAATTAAAGTAAAAAAAATGATTTTTTTACTAAAGTGGATGATACTTTAACTATCACAATGAAAAAATGTTTTCCTTGCCTTAAACCTAGTTCTTGAAAGAACATTTTCATCCATAATATCTCGCTACAAACTTATGTAATAACAATGTACCTGATCTCTGTAGTGGACAAGGCCACACTCTTTTGTAACTTGGATTGCCATGACACTATTTCTCATGCAAAAGTAAATAAATACTCCGATATGGATATCTTATAGTCAATGTCTCTAGCCATATTTGCATCTATATAACCCTCCAAAATAAGTTTAGCATCACCAAATCATAAACATGACATTGATGATCCTCCTATAAAAAAAATGACTTTGATAATCCCTTGAGGTACCTAAAAATCCACTTGATTGTTACCCATTGCTCTTTGTCAGAATTGATAAGAAATATACTTACTACACCAACTATATGTGCTAAGTCTAGCCTCATACAAACCTTTGCATACATTAAGCTTCCTACAGGGTTGATCATAAGGCACCTTCATTTTATGTTTCTTTTCTTTACTTGAGAAACTTGATTGGAACATAGCTTGAAGTGACTCCAAGTGGAGAGCTGACTGGATTTTCTTTATTCATGTTGAATTTTTGAAGTACCTTTTCAATTTTTGGAGAGTTGATTGGCTTTTCCTTAATATAGCCCACATGGATAAAATTTATCAACATGAACCAAATTTGTTCGTGGGGACCAAGATCATTCAAAATATCAACAAAAAATGCATGGTAATAGGTTTTTGTATTTTTTTTTCTTGTCTTAATGGCTTTTGTTCATGCAACAAGTACTTGAACTGATTATTGAGGTATATGAAATAAAAGTGAAAAAAAATCAAATGCCCAAAAAAGAAATAGTGAGACTAATCTAGCCCTGTCATTGTGCTTGTGGCATCACCTCTTATGGAGAGAGGCCACTAGTTTAACTTCATCTTGCAACATTCCACAATGTTTACATTGATGCCTGCCTTCTCCACAATCACTAACACACACGCAAAACGAGCTAACTTTCTCGGACTTCATGATCATGCACTAAATGCCAAGTGTCCATATTTTTATCTTCTAATGCCAATCTCAAATTGGTACATCACATGTACCTGGTAGGGGTATTCTAATAAATACATGATAATCATTTTCTATCTATTTACATAAACACCCTCCCCGTGCCATGTGTATATACTGGATTGCACATATCACACATCTCACTCACGTGCTGACTAGCACTGGTGGGAGTTTCCTTTAGTTCTAGTGGAATTTTATTCAAACTACAAGAACCAACCTACTTTTTGGCGGGCATGATTTGGTGCAACTGTATCTTGGAAATCATCAAAACAAAGTTACATTGCTAGGTCTACAATGAAATATGAATTATTTGCTTTAGATAAAACAGGAGAAGAAGCTGAATGACTTTGTCATTTCTTAAAAGATATTATAATGTGGTCAAAGCCTATGCCTGCTATTTATATACATTGTGACAGTTAATTAACAATTGGTAGGATAAAAAGTCATATGTATAATGATAAGTCTCAACATATATGTCACATACACAATAACATAAAATAGTTGATCTCACATGAAATTATTTCCATTAATTACATAAAGTCAAAAGATAATATTACAAATTTGTTAACTAAATGTTTGACTAGAGATCAAGTAAACTGCTCATCAATAGGAATGAGTTTAAAGCCTATGTCTTAAAAGTAGTCATAATGGCAACCCCACCTAGTTGACTGGAGATCCCAATATCTATGTTCAAAAGGACAATCGAGTTGTATGTGACTTAATAGTATCACTATGAAGAAAACTTCTCATACCCACTCTTATGATGAAATAGTGATGCCTACAACGAAAATTAGGGTAAACTATGCTTTTAATAATTCTTATATCTTGGAAATCTAAGTAGAGTATGGCAGGATACTTTTAATAGGAATTACTTATATGAGTGTGAAGGGGGCGCTTTTATGAGAATTGTAAGGCTAAATTTTCCAAAACACTCATAAAATCTAAGAGTTGTTCATGGCTAAAATGAATACAATCGTAAGAATCAACTGTGTCTGAAAAGAAATTGTGTGAATTCTTTTGTTTTACTTTACACAAATGGCAGAATAGTTTAAGACATCATGTTCACTTATCGATTGTCTAGTAAATCCAATAATAATTCACAAAGAAAGTTTCAAAGCCATAAGCTACCTCTCCCTATATAACAACTTTTCAAAAGTACCCTCTCTCTCTGTGTCTGCATTTTCATTTTCATTTGCATTGTTATCAGTCAATTTCATTAATGTGGGGGATTATTAGAAACAATTTTAAAACATGACTATTTGGTCATCTTTGAGCCAAAATGATAATTGCTTAAAATTACATAATTTTCATAATTAAAATAAGCATTCTCACATTTATTTTACATATAATTATACTAAATTATGTATTTTCTCTTGTAGGAACTCAAGAAAAGCCCAACTAAAGTTTGAAGTCCATTAACAAAGCCTATCAATGAAGATGATATCAAAAGATAATGGAGATCAATACCAACCGATCCAATCAAGTGAAGATCAAGCATTCAAGAGATTTCAAGGGTTAAGATTGATAGAGAATGATGATTAAACATTGGATCAGCTCTCTCATGGGTCAAACAAGTAAAAAACGTATGGGTTCCATGTGTAAAAAGATCTTCACTTCATGCTTATTTTAGAAAATTTGATAGAAAATAAGGTTTTGAGTCATGTTTGGTATTTTAACCATAACTTTTGACTTAAAATTTGGATTAATGCAAGGCTAATGGGGTTAGAAAGAAGATTCAATTCTCTACAAATTTTTATTTCACGAAAAAGGCCAATTCAGATGAATTCATGGTAAAAAATAGAATGTAAGGTTGAAAAAATTTGAATGGATGAGATTGCTAAAATTTTGGAAATCTTTTGACCTCTTTTACTTTTCCTCTATAAAAGAAGTGTGCCTATGCATGAATTTATCACTTATACTCCTCTATTTAATTTTTTTTTTAAGTTTTAGTTTTTTATTTCCATGGCTTGTATTGAGAAATGATGAGCTAAAGGTTAAACTAAGGTTTGAGGTGAAATTTAGTCATTTGTGATTTTATTTTTGATTTTAATGCAATATTTGTTTTATTTGATATTTTATTTTCTTTTGTCAAATGTTCAAGTCTATAAACTCTCTTTGATTTATCGTTAACTCAGAGTACGATAAATACTTAGAAAGTCCTTGTGACTTGTTAACAATTACATAATTGTTCAAAATGTTCAATTATGCAATTATTTCTTATATTCTAATGGTATAATTTTCTAGTTAGGTAGAATCTTTGTTTGATTCTAATCGTGATAATTTGATCTAAAATAAGTTATAAGTTATTAAATGGATCCTTAAAGCCTTAGATCCATTTAATATAGTTTTTCTATTTTTACATTATTGATGCTCCATACTAAGGTATGTAAACTTGAATCAAATCTATTTTTTTTTAATTTGTAATCTTTGTTTTTGTTTTACAAGTCAACCTTTGTGAATTCGATCTTGTAATGCACTACAAAACTTATATACTTGTAAATAAAACTACTATGAATTTTTGGTTTATTAAGTTGGATCATTAGTCTAAGAGTAACATAAAATAAAAGTGAGAACCACATGACATTTGAGGTGGATCCACATGGGGTTGTGTTTACGTCAATGAGGAGTATAACACCGTATGGTTTGTTGCTCAAAACCATTAATGGGTAAATGAAAAATTGTCTCTAAAAGTGCTCACTTGAACATTGGTCAAAGGGTGTTAAACCTTGAATAGTCCCACATTGGTTAGCCTGTAAAACTTTGAACGTTTATACAAATATTCCTTGGACAGATATTTGGGCCCTAAGGTGCACTATAGTTTTGTGGAAGGGGGAGGACCTAGCTAACATGAGCTAAGCCCAAACACATGCTTGTGCACTGAATTGGGCCAGGTTGGACATGGGCGTGGGCAATCTAAGAAATTTTTTCTTTTTTTCACCCTAAACATTTAAATTGTGAGCATGTTTATTCATTCAAGTGTTTTTACCCTTTTACCCGGATGACTATTCTAAATCGAACAATTATAGTGTGACTATTCAAATGCTCCTTTTACCCTCATGTCTGTTCTAAACAGACATAAATGTGTCTATTCGTTCATATCTTTTTGCACTCATATTTGTTCCAAACAATTATAAGTTGTGTCTCTATGTTTGTTCTGAGTAGTTATGAATGGTCTTTAAATATTTCGTCTTTTTTGCATTTCTAGCATCCAAAATATTAAGCATCATAGAGTCTTTATAAGAGAGAGAGAGAAACACAATATTGGTTCACCTGACACATAGATTGTATTGCTTCTTATGTGTGTATTCGATCATTGTATCCTAGGAGGCAAACATTCAAGAAGTTTGTAAGCACCACTACGAGGGGCAAAATCTGTCTTAAGGACATAATATCAAACACTAGCCTTGATCAATTGCAGTTTCTGATTTTTCAAATCATCTGCTCAATAAATCGTTTCTATTCATTTCATTTTCAAATATTTTAGTTATATAAAATAAATATTTATTGTTTATAGAATACAAATTCATTTCTTCGGTAGATATAGCTAATGATATATGCACTTGTTACAAGACCAAATTATCTGTCCTATGGTCTCAATCAACTTTGACCACACCAATCATAAGGGAAGAACCATTTGAAAGAAATTTAATCCTTGCCACACCTCTCTCCCTCTCTCTCTAATTTTCTTAAGAAGATATAAAACATGGAAACGTGTAATTATAGGATTCTATTCGAGCCAAATTCAAACACAAACTTTTTGTTTTTTTAGGGTGAACAGGATTTAACAACTTAATTGGTTCTTACTCGTGAAGATATTCTTGTCTATAAAAAACTCCTGGATAACAGTTGTTACAACTGGACGTGGTCCATCCCATCAAAAGGTCAGATGAGTCCATAATACGTACTCCATAGCATACAACTTTTATTTTAAATTTAATTTATTGTATAAATTTGTTATTGTGCACGCTTATGATTTTTTTAGTTTATTTAATTAATTTATCCAATATAATTATTATTCATTTCAAGTTTAGAATTAAAAAATTAAAAAAAGTATAAAATAGCTACCAAGCTTTGGAAGTCACCTCTTCAATATTAAAACCATGATGCTATTAAGAATTTGACAATTGGATTTGGTATTGTAGTCATTCTCCATTCTTTCTGTATGTCGCATTCAATGAAGATGCGGCCAGAGACCTCCATAAGCGTGTCATTGATTGACACATGATGGGTTTTGGAAATTGATCTCTCTTTTTGAGCACCTATATTTTTATCTGAATATTTTTTTGGACGATTTTAACCCCAAACACAACACATTTCAACTTATCATTCACCATACAAACTACAGACATTTTAATGACAGAACATTTTCTTCCTTTAAGTCAGGCTTTTCAGGATTTATTTGGAATTGGTTTCTAAAGGAGCTGCCACAAGAAATGGTTTTTAATGGAACCCATGAATTTGTGGATATCCACATCAGGCCGGCCTCATGGAATTAGGAGTCTTTACTTGCATCACCCACCCTCTATAGGTGGCTACTCTTGAAATGAATGGCCAGATCCCTTGTGAATCAATAATTGATAATTAATGGGGATGGGTTTGTAAGGTAAGACACCTATCAAAGATCCCTTTTTAATCAGTTTTGATAACCGAGTTATCCAGGCCTCTTAGAGTACCTGGCTAAATCCTCAGGCACATGGACTCCCTGGCTTTCCTTTGTACCGGGTAAATCAGGTTTTTAGGCACAGGCAATTGGCCCCAAAGGGATGTGTTTCGAACTCAAGACATCTGCTTCATTGTTGTGGTCTTGGCCTCTTAGACCTTTTTTTTTTTTATCTCCTTCTTGTACGGCGGAAGGCAGATGACCATGTCAATAGCTAAGTACCAACTGAAGATTGGTTTCAAACCGGGTCGTGATATTAACACCCAATAACTTTATCAACTTATCAATTAAGTTGAAAGATTTTGTTGATACCATAAAAAAATATGGAAATATAAAGATCTAGAGGGAGCTTGCAAACAAGAAATTTAATACTTCAAAGACTTCCCTTCATTGTGAACCTGGAATAAGTAGGTTATTTACTTATTGTGCTAATAAAACCCGGAAGTTACCTGCAAAATCAAGGCAACCCCTACACTGCCTTAAATCAGGACAATCCCCCTCCCCTTCCTTAAAGGAAGAAAAATTATCTCTAGGGTTGCCCTAATTTTTGAGTAGATTAACCAACGGGGAAATATGTTCTCTTTTTTCAATTTTCATAAAACAAAGCACCATAGTACGTACCATCCAATAGTGAAAAAGATAGCCTTTTAATGAAAACGATCCATTTGATAGTGCTTTGTCCTAGCACGATTGTATGTATCACACTGCTTAATTTTTTTAAAACAAGTGGGAACATTCTTGCATTTGTGACCATACCCTCGTTGAACCAAAATGATATTTTTAATGTACCATACCAATACGGTTGCACCTCAAAAGTTTAGCAACAGTATGGCCCACCATGTCAAGTGGTTGGTACCATCAAAGTGCGGTGACATGGCAGGTTTGACCACCAATCTAGGTCCTTATCGTGAATTGTAGCAATTTTGTCCCGATTCATCATTTTAGATGAACCCTCCCTTTCCCCATCTCCGGGTTTGGGTTCCAGATCTCAGCTTAGTTTTGGATCCAACGCCAGTTAATCCACTCGTTACTGGGTCTAGATTTTCTAATCTCAAACTGGTTCAAAATGATGAAAAAGATTTGAGTTTGACTCTATTGAATCCTTTGAACCTCTCTTTCTCTCTCTGATCAACTAAGCCACCAAAGGCTGAATGAGCTGCTAATGTTTCAAGCGAGGGTTGCTGCAGCGTTTCCTTAGGACGGGGTCAAACCTCAGCAGCATTCTGTAGGTGTGCAGTATTGGTTGCCCACCTAATCACTTTTGTGCGGGTCCATCCTTTGCCACTTTTTGAACATCTAATGGACCATTCAACTGGGGGAAAGTCCTTATATATTACTGGGAAAATAGAAAGCTTTTTCATGGTTAAATGGGATTCAGCAAGGCATGATTTTATTAGCATCAGGATTTGCTATTTTATATTTTATTTTTGGTTTAGAGATTTGATAAACTATTCGGTGAGATGAAGTGGAAATCTTATTCTCGTTGAGGCAAAGCCGGCCTACATGATTTGAGTAAAGCATGTTAACGTGATAATTGCAAGTAAAAAGAAACAAGAAAAAATCTTTCTCTTTCTCACTCATGTTGATCTGTAGAAAAGTAAACGTGGAAATTGAAAAGTAACATGTGACAAATGAAAGAGTTCTGCCACCAAACCTGCTTTCCATGTGGCAAATTTTAGTCCAAGGAACCCTGTCACATGGCAAAAAGAGACCTATTTTTCCTCTATTCTTATCTGATAAAAGTTTAAATTTTCCTATCATTAAGTTGGGTTGGCATGGGAAATGACATTCCATGACCAATTCAAAGGGTCCTTATCAGATTGATAGTTTAGATTGCAAACATCAGCCTTTGCAATGCTTCATGGAGGGATTAGTAGATCCTTCTTCTGCTCTAATGACTGGCTCCATATGACTATCCTACATGAGGTGTCTTAGAGGATCGATTTCACCAATATCTCCCCAAGTTAACTCTTTTACGAAAATGAAAGGAATATGTACTTGATAAATTATGAAGTATTTAAGAGTTAGGTGGATAGGTATGTTTGGTTAGGAATATAGATTGTGCATTCTTTTGCTTCGGGTTGACTCAATGTAGCTTCCTAGAAAAGGGAACATCAAACCATCGTTTTTCCAACGATTCAGGAAAAAAGGAATGCAAAGGATTGGAGGTAGTCAAAATCCATGATGCCAGCCTTATCCGACGTGCCCATGAGTCAGACGCTTAAGTAACAAGCAAATGCATACTTATGGCCACCAAGGAGGCGCGAGGAAGAGCTCTAATACAAGCTCCCATTGTCGATCATGTTAGTCTTGCAGTTTGGTATTGTTTATTCTCATTATCCTCACATAATTACAAGTTGAAATTCTTGACCAATATGCCCAGCTGCTTAAGCTTTTGGTGTTAGGGTTGAGCTAATCCTAACCCGGTTTTAATTCAGGTTAAGCTAGGCTTAGGCATTTTGGTTTAATCCATGTCAGCCTTACCGATGCTAGCCATTTCGTTTTGTTTTTTTCTTTTACATTAACACTTGGTTTACCCTAGGTTAGGGATAGATAATTGTATTCCAGTTTAAAATTTTTGGTTGGTTTTAGATTCGGTAATTAGTCATTGTCCTAATGCTCACTCAAACCCAACTCAAACCTGGCTCAGATTTGTGTTCCATTATTTCTATCTCCATTTGTGTGAATCTATACAAATTTGAAGCTTTAAGAACATATGACCACTCTGCTTGATGTGGTATCTTTCCCCTAATTAAGAGATCTTAGGTTCAAACAAGGGTAAGGTAACCCTTGTGTAGTTCTAACTTCTAAGCTGATGGAGCTAGACAGGCCCAATCGTCCAGCCCAGGTTTCAGTATTTCTACCCAAATTTTTTTAGCTTGGTTGGGCTTGGAATGGGCTAAACCTCCTAATTGCTGATCCAATGACATTAAGCTGCCGTGTTGAAAGATTGACACATTTACTTCTATTTGCATTTGCACATTAGCCCATAGCAATAGGTAAAGTTCCAAATTTGAGATCAGTGAGTTTTGTTTATCCAGTCATGGGTCTATATTACTTCAAAAGTTTAACCTTAGATCCCGACCCTATCTGGTGACCCCTTGAACTATGCAGCTTCAATTTGAGACTGTTTGGAAGCATGGTTTTGGGATGCAAGGCGTCTAGAATTTCAGACAATAACAGCTCCAACTTCAGTTTATTCATCTAGAATTAAGCTACTTTTCGGCCTAAAGTTTCAATGAGAAGTAGATTGTACTAAGATACATGAATTGGCTTGCTTGGTATAGCCTGAATTTCTCGGGCTGAGTTATACAACTGAACTATCACGTATGGCTCTAAGGTAGGGATTGAACTGATGCTATTTGGAGTTTTCTTAGAGTAACTGGAGAGAAGAAATTAGCATTACTGAATTCTTACAAAAGCCTAAGCCGGAGGTTGTCGACTACTATTAGACTGCTATATCTAAGGGAGAAGAGTATAGAGGGAGGAACAAGGATAACTCACACTAGGCTGTGAGAATAAGAGGGAGTTATCTTGCTTGCAGAAAAAAAGGTCTTATTTTCTCTCATGTATGTGTCTCACCTGAGTTCTTGGGTGATTCCTCGGTTTGGAAAATCATTGTGACTATCTCAATGGGTGTCAAGACTTGTTCAGCTCAGCATGTCATCTTAGAATGAGATTAGTTCTCAAGAGAACAAAAGTGTTGTGCTTTCTAATGTTTTGCTTATCCAATAACAGGTAGGTAGGGTAAAACTCCCATTTGACTCCCTATGTGTCTGTCATGTGTTCCACCATTCATGAGGTAGCTAAGGAATCTATAGTTTCAAGGACTAGTTCGACAAAGAAAACAATCGCTCAGCTGATGCCAAAGGTATATGGTCCCTCCATATGGATATGGGTTATGTTCCCTCCATATGGATATGGGTTATGTATGCCCTTGTCTAAATTCTCAATCCTTACACATTGCTATATGTACACCCTCTCATCTGTCCCTTGGTTAAAAAGTGGTCTAGTTTAGCATCAAGCTAGCTAAGAGAACTAACATTGAGGGAAGAAGGGCAGCCAGTGCCTGTACCTCATGAAAGTGGTAAATGTTGTGCTGAGGTTCCAATGGTAGACGAGTTCAATGATACACTTGAATGTGACAATGGTAGAGATGCCTATTAAATAATTAACGCAAATGTAGAATGTCAAGAACTATATATTGGCATTGAGTTTAAAAATCTAGATGATGCTTGGACAAGAGAATGTATATGCTAGACATGAAGGTTTTAGCATACCTAAAAATCGCACTTGATTATCAAGGAGGGAAAAGTCACTTCTTGTAGTGGATTATATTTGTTCAAAAGAAGGGCATTATATACTAGAGGCAAGTTAGGATTGAATGGGAGACTAAAGAAAAAATAAAAGAAAAGAAGAATAGGATATATGTTGATGCTAGGTTTGAAGAGATCGAGAAGGAGAAAAACTGGTTATCAACAAACTTGAGATTCCCTAACCTACTACCACCCCCCACCAAAAAAAAAAAAAAAAAAGAAAACGAAAAAGAAAAAGGAAAAAAAACTTGTGGTTAAGGTTGTAAATTGGGTCAGGCTAGTTTGAAGCCCAATCTGTGGCCTGAAATTTGAACAGAATGGGCCAAATTAACTATGGTTTGGACTGAGTTTGGGCCAACATTATAGGCCCAAAATAATATACTAGCTGAGTTCAGTCAGATCTCAGCCTAGCCTGAAGTCCATCCTGGCCCAGCTTAAATTACAATAATTTTTAAAAATATAACCCTACCCAAACTCAGATTGAACTTAATTCGAACTTGGCATGAACTCGAATTTAACTCTGTACAAGCTCAGCTCAAACTCAGTGTGCATTCAGCCCAAACCAAGTCTGAACTTGGCCATAAGCTGTTATGTTAGGGTTAGCCCAAACTTGTCTCAAACTCAGCTCATGAGAAGTTAAGTTCGGGCTGGCCCAAACATGGTCCAAAGACCACTTTTCAAATTGGGCCAAGTTCGGGCTTGGACCAAATATAAGTAGTCTGCAACACTTCAGGTCAAGGTGACTTCAGATTGGCCCATCCCAGACGGACTTGTGATTGATCATAATCGCAACTGTTTTCCTTGTAAGTACAACTTTTGTTTGACCACAGTGGAGACTGAGGCACTTCCGGCCAGCGGGGCCATGGCACCAAGTAGTGGTAGAGGCAGTGGTTCGACACCTATTGCGGGAGGTACAGGTGGTTCATCTACTTATGTAGTTCAAGTAGATGAAATGGGTACACTAAAAATTGTGTTGGGCTAATGCTATGTAGCATAAGAAACCAATATTTTGGTGACATGGTGAATTTTTATGCGATATACTTGACAAAATCATATACTTTGCCTCTTACATATACACTGGTGTCAAACCATCACCAGCAATCAGTAATATTTGGATATGCTCTGCTTGTAAATGAAGCCATACAATCTTAAATTTGGCTACTACAAATTTGGCTTCATTCACTATACGGACACCTGCTAACCACAATTAGTATAGATGATGATAAGGTTTTTGCAATTGCTCAAGTGTTTCCAAACACCACTCGTTCATTGTGCATCTGGCATATTACAAGTAAGTCCTAGAACACTCATGTCATTGGTCAACTTTTGATGTCGACTTCAACTTATGCCTCAATAATATGTTAGCAATAAATGAATTCCAGTTAATTTGGATGCACTTCTTTCAGAATTATGAGTTAGGACATATAAAGAAAGATTGCACAAATCAAGGCCAGCTCAAAACAGAAGATCTCTAGCCTACAATCACGTTCTATATCATGCTGTCATTCCTACAATCATGCTGTGTATTATGCGATGTATATTTGTAGCCTTAATGGCTGTGTATTTCTTAAAATAGATTTGTAGTCCTCTGTATATAACTCTGGTTATACATCAATGAAAGGCGTGGGGAAATATTCATTGAAACCTTGCAGTGTTAATCTTCTATATAGTATCAAGAGAGTCAGTCTCTAATAAGCAAACGATCCCGATCCTCAGAATGTCTTCTTCCATAGATTAACCCCCACCCCGTAATCTCAATACTCAACCCTTCTCATCTACTGACACACCCCTTATTGCTCTTAGTATCACTGCACAAATCAATGAAAAATTAACACCCTCCACTTTTCCTCAATGGCGTGCCCAATTCGAAGCCCTTCTTATAGGATACGATTTACCTAACTATGTCAACGGTACCCTGCTATGTCCCTCTCCTACTAGTAACTCCACTACTACCTCAAACAAAACCCATTGGGTTCGGCAAGATAAACTTATTCTTAGTGCAATCTTAGCCTCTACATCTCCCACCATTACTCCTCTTATTGCTACTGCAAAAACCTCTCATGAGGCTTGGAAAAAACTCAACACAATGTATGCTAGCCGGTCGAGAACAAGGGCTATGCAACTCAAGGAAGAACTTACCTTGATCCAACGTGGGAATCGGTCGATTACAGACTACTTGCATGCTATGAAGGTCTTGGCTGATGAAATCGCCATTATTGATCACCCGATTTCAGATGATGATCTAACCCTTTATGTTTTGAATGGATTAGGGCCTGATTTTAGGGAGATTGTTGTGCCAATCTGAGTGAGGGAGACTTCATTGGCGTTTGAGGAGCTGCATGATCTTTTGGTAGGTCATGAGAGCTACCTGCAATGGTTGGAGGCCGCAACTAAGCAGCTTGTTGTTGCTGCTAATTACACGAACAAGATAAAGTCCGGTTCGTAGGGAGGAGCTCCTGTTAAAGGCTTCTACAAGCAAAATGGGCCTTAGAGGTTTCAAGGGCAAAACCTAGGCCACACACAAAATGGATCACCACGTGATGGGCGTCGCTTCAACAATGGGTTTGGTAAGCCCAACAAATCCAATAGGCGTTATCAGCCAAAATGCCAGATTTGTGACCAATTGGGCCACATAGCCAAGTTGTGTCGTCAATTGCATTCTAGTGATGCCACTGTCAACTATGCCACCACCTCTATGACAAAAGAAAAAAAAATGGCTCATTGATTCGATTTCTTGTCATAATATCACTGGTGATCTCGCAAATTTATCTATTCACTCTGAATATGATGGCACTGATGAAGTTGTTCTTGGTGATGGTTTAGGTTTGGCTATCTCACACATTGGTTCTTTGGCCTTACACTCACCTAAATGAACCTTTATATTATGTGATACCCTTTGTGTTCCACACCTTTGCAAAAATTTAATTTTTGTCCATCATCTTACAAAACAAAATAATATTTTTGTTGAATTTCATCCTTCTTATTTTTTTTGTGAAGGACAAGATACGAAGAGGTGCATGTGAAAATGGCGTCTACATCCTTCCGGAATCACTCATGGCCCTTTCTTAAAAAATGGTTGCTAATGTGCATGAACAGACTTCGATTGATGGATGGCACAAGCGTCTTGAACATCCATCACTCAAAATAGTTCAAAATCTTGTTAACAATTTTTCTCTTCTAGTTACAACAAATAAATTATCTTCGT
>JAOXJP010038231.1:0-16518 GCA_025762735.1 Platanus orientalis
ACTTGGTTCAAATCATCCATAGTAAGATAGGTTTACTTACTAGAGAAACACATGTTCTAAGATTCAAAGATTTAGATCAAGATTTCTAAACATTTGAGATGTTTTAAAGGGTTTCTAATACAAACTCTAAAGAATCAAAGAGGAATAAGCATCAAATCATCCATAGTGTGCAAGATTTACTTACAAGAAACTTAGATTCAATGATTCACATAGTTTTTAGAGATTTCAATGAGTTCCCATAACTAAAACACAAGGATCAAATGAATTCAAAGAATAATTACATCAAATCATCCATAATATGCAAGATTACTTACAAGAAGCTTAGATTTAATGATTCATATATTTTTCAGAGATTTCAATGAGTTTCCATAACTAAAACACAAGGATCAAAGGAATTCAAAGAGGAAGTACATCAAATCATCCATAGTATGCAAGATTACTTACAGTCCTTCTCTTCTCTTGATCACCTTGCACAAACCACTTACTCAACCTTTAATCCTCTTGCTCCTTGGTGAAGAAGATTCTCCTTTTCTTGCCCAATTTGGGGATCTCCTTCCTCTTCTCTCAAAGCTATCTTCTCTCCCTTTTTCTTTTATGATTTAGGTGTGTTCTAACCCTATTTGGGTGTAAAAATTGGTTAAATACCCTTTAGGTTCGAGACTACTCTTTTATAAAGGTTCTAATCGCATTAGGGGTGAAATCCCAACTTAAATTTTATTTCTAGGTATTGGCGGTTGATCGGGATGATTTGTGGTTAACCTAGGTACCCCATCTCGGTTGCCCAAGGGGTGTCGCAGGCGACCAATCTGCACAACCCGAAACCTCCTAGAATTTTTCAACAAAAATAGTCTGCGGTAGATTAGACATAATTTTCTGTAGAAAACTCTAAATTGGGTGTTGTTTATTGGGTTGGAAAGTAGACTTCAAGATCTTTCCAACAAGGTATTGATCATCCTCCAAGTCCCTCGAGATTGGTGTTAGTGGCCCTGATAAATGACATCAATTATGAATCAGAATAACTTTTGAACTTGACATGTTCGAGACCCAATTTGATTCTAACACTTCAAATTTGGTCCAACATGTTTCTAAACCACTCTACGGTCTATATTAGTTATGTTAAATGAAAAATATATCCTTATAAGTTAAAATTACCATTTTTCCGTTTAAGTAGAATGTGGGGTGTTACATCATCAATATTTCTCCTTTGATGATAAAGGGTAGCTTATAACAAAACTATAGTAAAAAATGATCAACAATAACAAAGAACAATCGCAGTAGCAGAACAAGACATATAGCAATCTATATCAGAACATAAGCAAACTCATAGCACTTCAAACCATAGATGCTTGATCCTCCTAAGCATAAAACTATGGAACAATTAGAGTTTTATAATACAATAATCATGAAAAACATATCAGTCATATAAACATATTCAGTTCTTACAAAACAATAGAATAGTCTCTATGACCCAATGAAACCAAATATCAAAACTAGAAGTACTTGTGTTCTTAAAAATAGAAAAATCGTTATCTAAAATCAATGATTTTAGAATTTAAAATGGATGAAAACTTGTAGTATATCAATCCTTAACATATAGAATACGAGTCTAAATTAATATAGAACCTCTAAATTTACAAAACAACTCATGGTACTTAATGTTCTTAAAAACTTTCAAAACCCCTTTTGAAAACCTTTGACCCTTACTTTAAAATGATTCAAAAACTAGAGTAGATCTTTACAAAATAAGAGTAACACATTTCTATGATCCTAATAGAACAAAAAATGGAATTAGTTTAGTGTCCCCTACCTCTTGGTTGATGTAAAATTCGTTTATAGCTTTGTTCTTCAGAAAAATCCCCAAATCTTTGCAAAACGTAGCTTTTCTCTTTTTTTTCTCTACAAAATCCCTACTTTTGCTAAAATCCTTTAAAAGATTCTCTCTCTTATGAGTTTTTATGTTTTTATAGGTCAAGATAACAACCCTAATCCCCAATTTTGTGGTTAGCTAGGTCTCTAGTGAAAAAATCCTTAAAATATCGCAAAAATCATAATTTTGCGGTTGTACAAAATATTTTGCTTTTAGGACGTCATCCGACCCATAAATTTTTCAGTGTAGACATTTGGTAGGAAAATGACCATAAATTTCTCTACAAAACTCGTATTCACTTGTGTTTTTTTTCTGTTGGAAACTAGACTTCAAGTCATTTACAATGCCATAAATTTTACTTAATAATTTTTCTTAAATTTTTATTGGTGTATTTTTAAAGTTACCTTAAAATCTATTAACTCGTACTTTACTAGATAACATAGACATCTGGTGGATGAATTGTTATAACTTCTTCTAAGAAACTTTAATTCACTCACCATTTATGGTATTGGAAAATAGACTCATAGATCTTTCTAATGATATATGATTGGTAGGGTGATTCCTACGGGATTGATATTGATTTATTTAGAATGGATTCAAAACTTGAATTTTTTTTCTCATTGCTCAATATTTAACTTTATCTTCTGGTGTCCGTTTCGCTCATCATTTGTTGCGTAGGACTCTAGAATTTCATGCCTATCCAAAGTTATATGTTTCGCTCACAGATTCTTTCTACATTTTCATTGGTGCCTTTCTAAAGTTGTGACAATGTTCAGATCAATATATGTGCATTTAAGTGGTCCTATGTGTGTACAAAACTTATGTGACATATATTAGCATTCTAAGTGTGAGACGTGTACAGTAATATGTTCATCATGGTGTAGAGTGTTACAAGAACCTTAGTAATATGTCTACAAGATTATCTGGGAAAGTAATCACGATAAAACCAATTTCACCTCATTAAGTCATAAGTAACTAACCTAAGGAAATTACACTAAGTTTTGTGGAACCAATGTAATTTATACTCCGTCTATGCGGTTTCTTAAGTTGCATCATAGTATGCCCATGTTGTAGAATATGTAATACATTACTCCTTCATACTCCTACAACTAATGAACTTCCTCCCACTGTAAAACATAACAAGATAATATCTAACCTTTTAACTTTTGCACACTTTTGTAAACTAAAATATAATCATTGGTCCTTATATTATATTTAGCATATGATGTACAACTGTCTACTGATCTCATTGTAGACTATTAAGAAAACTATTTACTATACTAACTATATAACTTGATTATTTCCACGTCATTCCTAATGTATAGGATAATAAGCAATATAATGGACCAAATAAAAGAATTATTTTTCCATTTACTTTCTTATATACACTTATTTCTTTGGAATCCTTATAAAGCTTGATTGCTTGATCAAAATAATATATATATTTATTATTTTTAGATTCATTAACAATCAAAAGTTAAACCTCATCCATATAGGTGAGAACTAGGGAGATTCAGAAACTCTCCCACAATATTAAAGAGTTAGTGCATTAAAATGTTAATAGGTTCTGAAACTTATTCTTTAACTAATATGGTAATATTAGGTTTCTGAACAGTTCATAAAATAATCATATTTTTTATGTATAATTGGGGAAATTGTTATTTTTCTAAAATGTCAAATCTATAATATGGTCTTATTTAATTCAAGAACATAGAAGCCAACTCTTTATTTTTGTATTATACCTAACTATTAGGTTCACTTTCTTATGCTACACCTAACATACATGTGTACAATAATCCCACACATACCATTCATCTTGATTAGGTCTCCACCTAATTCATAAGCTATTAGACACCAAACGTATAGCTTCAAATTAAATCCTATTTAATTTTAACAAACTATCTGTAGTTTGTAACAATAGAATTTGATAGACAACTCATGAAAGCTTATAAAGGTTTTTACCTTTTATTATTAGGTTTTACTATTTCTTTAAGGAAAAACTCAAATATAGGTGCTTTTTAATTAATCTTTTGGATCCCCTAAATCCTTCCAACTAATTGTTAATATTTATAATAGACCGTGGTCCACATTTTATGATTCATAGGAAGAAAATATTAAAATAAGGAATACATAAACTTTGTTATTATTCTACTTCTTTCACTAAGAAGATACATACATATGACACTTTTTCTACCAGTATATACCTTACTATAATGGAAATACTTTTCACTTATTGTATTTTTTGTTTCTAGCACTTGTTTTGTTCATACCACCCTCATAAACATTATTAGAAACATCAAGAGTAGACTTTTTCTACTTCCATTCATTATCTTTCGACTTGAGTTGGAAGTCACTATCATAATTAATAAGGTAAACACTCATCTTTTATCTTTAATAAAATTATTATCTTCCTACATAGGTTTTAGTAAAACTGTACCTCATTCATGTCTTTATATGACACAAACTAATTATTGCAAGGAGACAAGAATCACATAAACTTACATCTGATTAAACACTTTGATTAATTAGGATCTCTATCATTCTATGGACGTATCATCTTTGAAGATGTGATCATTTAACTAGAGTTTCTTTATTCTATTCACATGCTTACCAAGCGTATTATAGTTTCTTATCTTGCGGGTTATTTCTACTCACCATGCTTCATTGTGCCTGAGTTCTTTCATGTAACTTTAAAGGATTAATGATATGAATTAATATAATCTTTTAATTTTCAATACAATTGAACTCTTAACTTCTAGTTTATAAAGTTGAATGAATCATATTATTATTATGAGGATCTCTCAAAGTTGGATAATTAACTTTATTTTTAATATCTCATATCAAACAAAAACATCTAATTTTGGGTTTTTAAAATTGGATGGTGTTGATCACATTTTTATCAATTCCATAACTCCCTTATCTGCCATAGGATCGAGATTCATTTAAGATTTCAAGTAATCATCATAAATCTAATCATTCTAAACATAATCTTATCCTATGAGCATCAATCATGCAGCCTTAATTAGGTGGATGGATATTATCCATCAATTTTTTTTTTTGGTAAAACCTTGTTTAAAAACCTTTTTCCTAATTTATGATTTTTAATCTTCTTTCAACCTCTGAAAGAATTATGCTTAAAACCCGTGGACTGCCATAATCCATTCAGTTAAATATAGACTCACAATCTCAATTTTAGTGTATGTATTATGGGATGATGTATTTTGCAGGCTTACAGTCCCACTACTCATACCTAGACCTATCCAAAGAAATGAATAAGAGCAAATTAAGCAGAAACAAATATGGTTTATCCTATGGATATCAACCAACCTATTCCATATGAAATTTCTATCCATTAACAGTGGAAGGCTATAAAAATTATTTCGTAAAATAATTCCTGCTTAAAGACTTTATATTTAAATTACGGGATTTTAGGTCAATCATTTTATACCATTATCAATCCATATATTCAATATTATACATCACATTCATTAATGTTACTTAAATCTAACATCTCATGTGATAATTACATTAATCATACACATCTAACATCTCATGTTATTACTAATTATATCTAACATCTCATATTATAATTATGTAGGTCATGCATCTCATGCCATAATTATATAGATCATGCATCTTATGTCATAGCTTATTAGAATGTTTCTATCTACATCCCATAAAATATCAAATCATCATTTTCATTTACATTTCATGTAAAATTAAAACATTTGTATCTATCTAACATTACATACCATTAACATTCCATAAATATATCAATCATGCATCTCATACATTAAATATCATATCATTACATGCATTAACCATCTCATGATCACATTAACATATATTAATCATCACATGATCATGTTAATCTTGTAGTTACATAGGTTATCAAAATTTAGCTTCCATTTCCATTAAGGTCTCCAATCATATTTGTAAGACCTCATATATCGCATACATCCAGGCAGTTCCAAAATATCAAATAAATCATTTAATTTTGATTGTAAATCCTATAATAGGGGTTTTTTTTATGCTACCAGGCTCATAAGTGGTTTAACATATCCATTATATCCCAATTAAGGTTTTATTGAAATGAGTTCTAATATTTTGTTGAATTAAGCCCATCTTAGTAAAACTAAGTGTTATACACACAACCTTAGTCAAACTAAATCTTACTAGATCAATCCTAGTTAAATTATGTTTTATTTAATTGATTTTATTTAAATAAATTGAACCAGATCTCATCTAGTCAACTCTTGATTCTTTAGGTTAACCTTCATCTAATTTAGTCAATTCTATATCATTTGGATCAATTTAGATCATATCTAGTGAACCCTAGGTCATTAAGGTAAATCTAGATCTTATCTAATCAATTCTTAGTTCTTTAGGTCAACCTTAATTCAATTTGGTCAACCATAGTTCATTTGAGTCAAATTCAATCACATATAGTGGAACCTATGTTATATAGGTTAAACTAGTTGAGTCTATAATTCTGGTTGATTCTGGTTAAACCAACCAACTGTGGTTGACTATAGTTAAACCAGTCAACTTTAGTCATACTAATCAACTTTGGTCAACTCTTGTCCAATATTATCAAACATAGTCAACCCTGGTTAATTTTGGTCAAACCAATTATCTACAGTTAAACTTGGTCAAACTTAGTCAACTTTGGGTTAAATGTGGTTAAATCAAATCAAATTAGTCAATTTAGGTGCTATCTTATTAAATTTAGTCAAACCTAGTCAAACTCATCAACCTTGGTCCATTTTGGTCAAATCTTCATTTAAGTAGTGAAGATGACACCTCTCTTGGCGTTAGAGTGTTGATATCCATCATTGAGGATACAATTGACATAGTTGATAAATATCCTAGCAGTGATGATGAAGATATCTAAGACTCATTTGAAAAATTATATGTTGAGAGCATAGAGCTTACAAAAGCAAATGCTAAACTTGAAAAGGAAAAATCCAATTCCTTGGAAACAAGTTTAGATGGGTTAAATCAAATTCTTTCCAAGGAATTAGAAGGAAAAAGAAACTAGTGGAGTTGAATGCTAACCTTCTAAGAAAAGTGTAAGACCTAGAAAGTAAAATCAAAATCTTAGAAGAACAAAATAGGAAATCCCTAAATCTCATTGCCCAAGAAAATGCAAAGTTTGAGTAGATGTAAAATATGGGTAAAGAAAAAGGGAATGTAATAGGTCTTGGTTATAAAGGAGATTCCTTAAAGTCAAACAAGACCTGTAACACCCCACACATGCATCACTAATGAAAATATGGTAAATTGGTTTGTATGTAAATGGACCCGACTCGAAGACTATAGGAGAACTTTGAAAACCCTGGGATTATGCCCAATTAAAAAGAAGGGACCATAGGTTAGTGGAGGAATCAGAGGGGGGCCTAACCTGAGAAGACAAGACCACCTCGAGTGCTCTCGAAGGCCCACGAGCAATCGCAATAGCATGCCGCGAGTGGTCGCAAGACCTTTTGAGCGGTCACAACCATTATTCCAAAAACCCAAAAATTTGGCATTGCATGGGCTAAGTGCTTGCAACACCATACGAGGGCTCATTGTATCACCTCAAAATCCATACTAGAAGGGCCATGAATTTCGGCATATGACATTAAACATTCATTACTTGTAAATTCCATATAACATTTTCGCTTATTCTTTTTATTCATACACAGCGAAATTACATATCATAAATCATAAGGATCCATATCTCATTATCAACCTATAATAAAATTTTCATAATTCCATAAACCTGAAAATAATCCATAATCAGGTCCTGACATTCCCATTCACATAAACTGATAGTCTGACATAAATTAAACCATCATTTAAAAATCAAATCTTAAGCCTAAACCAAAATCCACTAACTTTTTATATTCTTTTCAAATAAAATATTGAACTAAAATAAAATAAAGTAATGTATCAACGTCTTATAGCATATATAAAATCTTTTAACTCTCTAATCCTGCCTGCAGGCATTGCTATGAAGCTATCTCCTCATCATTTGTGGTGGAAAATTTGGTGTGAGTTTGACAAACTCAGCTAGTAACAATAAATTAAGGAATACTGGATCAAGACTTAGCACGACCAAAACAAAAAAAATAGTTGCATACTTTTTAGTAATATATAGAATTGAACAGTTAACATATAAAAACATGTGTTAAATTAAAAACATTAAAAGACATATATATAGACAGTCTAAACAGAACAAAACATGTACATATAACTAAATTGAACATAATAGGATGTATAAAATAGATACATAAGCCAATACATATAACCGTTCCATAATCCAATACATATAACAATTCCATAAGCCAATACAAATAACAATTACACCATTTAATCCCTGGTGAAAAGGGTCAGTCACACCATTTAAACCTAGGTGAGAATGGTCTAGTCATACCATTTATCCTCCGATGAAAAGAGTTTAGTCACACCATTTAATCTCCGGTGAGAAGAGCTAGTACATTTTACACCATAAACCATATGTGATGAGTATCATCTTTCATCTCCCTTGATAAAAAGAGTGGCTTATAACAAAATTTTAATAGAAAATAATCAACAGTAACATAAAATAGTAGCAATAACAATACATGACATATAACAATTCATAGCAAAACATAAACAAATTCATAGCACTTTGTACCATAGATGTTTGATCCTCCCAAGCATAGAACTATGGAACAATTAGAGTTTTACAATAATCGTGGCTAACATATCACATCTAGATCATAAATCCATCCTATAAACATATATATAATTTTTTTTTACAAAACAAGAAAATAGTCTCTATAATCCTATGAAATCAAATACCAAAACTAGGAGTACTTTGTATTCTTGAAAATAGAACATGAATCCAAAACAATATAAAACCTTAAGATTTTAGAAAACAAATCATGGTATTTTACGTTCTTTAAAAACCTTAAAAACCCCTTTAAAAACTTTTGATATTTGCTTTAAGATAATTAAAAAAAAATAGAGTAAATTTTTACAGAACATGATTAAGACACTTTTATGATCCTAATAGATTGAAAAACGAAATTAATTTAGTATCCACTACAAAACTAATTTTTTTTGTCAAAACGAATCAAAACTAATGAAGAATGGTTGGAAATCCATTAAAAAACTAGAATAATCTTTGCAAAACAAGTTTTGATTAGTTGTAAGAATCTATGGCATTAAAAAACTAAGTTATTTTAGTGTCCCCTACATCTTGGTTGATGTAAAATTTGTTCGCAGCTTTGTTCTTTAGAAAAATCCTCAAATCTTTACAAAACCTAACTTTTCATTTTTCATTCTTTTCAAAATGCCTACTTTTACAAAACTTCTTCAAAAGATCATTTCTCTTATGATTTTTTATGTTTTTATAGGTCAAAATAGCAACCCTAATCCCAAATTTTGTGTTTAAGTAGGTCTCTAGTGAAAAAGTCCTTAAAATTTTACAAAAAACATGGTTGTACGAAATTTTTCACTTTTATGACGTTATCTTGCCCATAATTTTTTTAGCACAGACATCCGATAGGAAAACAACCATAACTTTCTTTACAAAACTTCAATTCACTCACCATTTTTTCTGTCTTTCCAAGAACATAAACTTTGTTCACTAATTCGTCCTAAATTTTTGTTGATGTATTTTTAAAATTACCTCAAAATCTATTGATTTAGACCATAATAGATGACAAACAATTGGTAAGAAAATTGTCATATTTTCTTCTAAGAAACTTTAATTCACTCACTGTTCATCACATTGGAAAGTAGAATCATAAATATTTCTAATAATATATTATTTGTAGGGTGATTTTTATAGGATTGATATAGATTTATTTATAAAGTTATCCTAACTGTCTAGGACAATTTCAGAACTTGCTATGTCCTTGACTCTTTTTCTTTCTTGCTTAGCAAATTATCTTTAACTTTTCGTTTGGTGTCTATTTCGCTTGCCATTTATTGTGTAGGACTCTAGACTTATGTGCTTATCTAAAGGTATAAGTTTCACTCACGGATTCTTTCTATATTTTTCTTAGTGCCTTTCTAAAGTTGTGTCAATGTTCAGATCAATATATGTGCATTTAAGTGGTTCTATGTGTGTACAAAACTTATGTGACATGTGCTAGCATTCTAAGTGTGACATGTGTACAATAATATGTGTGTCTTGGTTTGGGGTGTTACACTCATGGTGGGTGACCTCGAGTGTTTGCAAGTCGGGGTGAGCGATTGTAGCCTCCTAGATCCGAAGATAAAACTCGGGATTTCTCCCAGTTTCGATTGAAATCTTTCTAGAAGAGGTATTTTTGTACCTTGATATGTCTTTAACCCACTTTAATTCAAAAATAGATTAGAATACACCTAAGGGAAGAAAGAGAATAGAAGGGAGAGAGAATTGGGTAAAAAAAGGAGAGAAAAAACTCAACCAAGCAAGGTAAGTTTCATTCTACTTAGATCTAAACTTGTATGATTGAAATTTGAAGAATTGGACTTTAGATTCATGTTTTAGAGATTTACTCATTAGATTTATATAAAATTTACACAAATTAAGGATGAAAAGAATATTTGATTAAGAAAAATTTAAAGGAAGAGAATGATTGTAGGTACTCTTGTAAACTAATGTCATTTCCTCATTTGTTTCCTTTATTTATGTGAATTGATGGTGAATTCCACTGTTAGAGTGTTTTTGATTTGGAAACCATGAGAGCCTTGCTCTAATTTGATGATCCCCATGATTGTAAGTGATTCTCATGTAAGTTGAATGCTATTTCCATCACCTATGACAATTCCCTTTGATGAATTCATGTTACATTTTTAAATCTCATGTGAATTGCTATGAAAATTGAATCTATGTATGTTTTGAACATATGATTCCCTCAATTGATGGATCCATGGAGTTTTCTTTTGAAATCCATATGTAGATATGTAATTGATAAGGATCTAATCTTGAATTGATAAGAATCCTTATGAAATTGATTAGTATAGAACATGATATGATTGATCTAACTGAATCTTGTTAGAATGCCGCAAGAAAATGTAAATTCCTTTGAACTAGCATGAAATTGAACATAAGAAGATGTCATTGACTAAAATTAAGTATAATTGAAACTTTGATTCCACATATGAACTATGAAATATAAACCAATGATTGGTAATTCTGATTCCTTTGAACAAATCAAAGATCTCATGATATGAAATATCATAAGAACTACGAATTATGAAAAACTACTTGAATTATTAATCTTATGTGATTGACATGAATGGATTATGAACAATTGAATATGAAATGTGAATGTATTATGATCAGAACTTATTGAACCATGAAACCTTCTTTTATATGTCATGAGAGCCTCTATTGACTATTGATATCTTTTGATATGCCCTAATTGTTTATTAAACTTTAAAATGTTATTGAAACTTTGTACATCAAACCCTTTTTGAACTTTATTAAATTATTGAACTCTTTAAATATGATTGAATCATTTAGGACCTTCCATTGGGTTATAACATTGGATTATGATTGTTGGGATCTCTCATTGGGTCGCAACAATAGTAATGTTATATAAGACCTCCCCTTGGGTTGCAACAAGGGAAATTATTATTTTGTGACCTATCATTGGGCCAAAAAAATGGTAACTTATAGAGGACCACACCAGTCATCTATATGGGACCTTCCATTGGGTCACAATAATGGATCATGATATGATTTTTGAAACCTATCATTGGGTTGCAACAATGGTAAAGTTATTTGGGGCCTTCCATTGGGTCACAACAATGGAGATTGATACTCGATTATTGTATTGACTCGTTGAACCCCTTTGATTATTATTTTAAGACCTCCCATTGGGTCGCAAAAATAGTGTATCATTGATTACTTTTAAACCTATTGAATCCTTTAAATTTATCAAACCCTTTGATTATTATTTCGAGACCTACCATTGAGTCGCAACAATGAAAGTTATTGATATTGACTTGGCTTATGCCTTTTCTTCATTAAACCTATTAAACCTCATTGAACATAGTTTTGGGACCTCTCATTAAGTCAACAATAATGAAGAACAATGATTGAATCTTTGAAATCTATTAAAAAGTGATATAAACTAATAAATAAAGCTGTGATCAAGTCTATATGTAAACGAACCATGTGATATGAATGTATTTGAATCTTAATGATAAGTGAGTGAACTATTTGTAAGAAGTATGGAAATGATTATATAAAGTAATATGTTGATTAATTCCAAAAGTAAAAGATAATGCACTTATCATTACAATGTGAGACGTACTCATTTGTTATCCATGGTATAGATTATGATTATTTTCCTTATTCATTTACATCCATGGATTGATATACTATTATTTCCTATAGTTTGAACTTCATATTGTTATTTGTGTTTATGTTATATAAGAGATACCTATTTGTAAGCTATATTTGTTGCTTTTTGGATATGGTTTGTATTTGTTCTTGCTGAGCTCGTCAAGCTCACCTTAATTGACACATGTTTGAACAAGATGGTTGATTGATCGGATCAATGGCTTTATTGCGATGAATCTGTTTGGAGAAATTTAATAGAATTTGAGACATGTTTTGGAAAATGTAATAATACTATTCTTATAGTTGGATTCAAATGTAATAGAATTTGATACTATGATAGAGGACTTTATATTGATGTAAATAGGTGGCTATGGGTATTGCATTTTATATTCATGGCCAGGTGAATGATGAATGAATGATTTACTTTTTTACTACATATTTATATAAACTGATGGACCTTGAGGGTCATGTTATATGTTTTAAGTGTACACTATTATGAATGGAAATACTTATAAATAAATATTATGATTGATTTATGCTTCCACTAAATGTGAATGTAAGAATCAAGAGTATATGGTTTAAAGATGAAAGGCTTATATTTATGGTGAGGTATAAACAAATATTTTATACTTCTATATGAAATTGAAAGTAATGAACTATGAGATTATGATACAAATGTATGACTTTATTTGATATGAAATATGGGTCAAATGTTAATGTAGCGATCCAAATTCGGAATGCATATGAATGATATTCAAGACTGGGTTCGGGGGCATTACAAGGCCATTACGGGAAAGCCTCTTACTGGACCCAAGACGACCTTTGTCAAAGGTAAGGCTTTAGTATAACAATAAGGAAAATCAAAATTTGTTGTAGATGCACGTCAATTTTAAGCATCGAGTTCCAAATCTCAAATAGGCACATGTTACTATTGTGGACTCAAAGGGCATATGAAATTTGAGTGCAAAAATAGATTAAGTGATTGGAGGTATCCATGAGGCTGCCATCATGTAGAATTAGGTGATGTAGACAAAGAAAGACTTGGCTTCTTCTTTCTTACCTTACTCACCAAGAATTAAGGAGGTTGCCATCATCAAAGAGTAAGAAGCTTAGGACATACATAAAATCAAGGGAGACGAAGAGAGAAGAATGGAAACAAGAGGAGGGAAATTCACCTAAAGGTATTCTTTACCTATTGTATGTAGATCTTTTGTCGCTCCCCGAAACCCATACCACATGACATTACATCATTCATTCAAATCCTGTACATTGCTTATAAATTTTGTCTTTTCTTTTTCATTCATATGCAACATAATTGCATAATTGAAATATAAGCATTCACATTCTCATAAGTACAACATGTATAAAATTCTATATTCCATAATCTTGAAAGACAATCTACAAACCCTAGTCTGACATTCCCATTCAAATAAAACAATAGTATGACATTACCATAAACTGACTGATAATCAAATAACAAATCTAAATACTAAAATCCACTAACTTATTACATCAATTGAATATAAAATTGAAATAACTAAATTGAAATAAAAGAAAGTTTGCAATTGAAATAACTGAATCAAAGTCTCAATGTCTCATGGTATAAATAAAAATCTGTTTAATACTCTAATCCTCTCTATTTGAACTGCTATGCAGCTACTTCTTCATCATTTATGGTATCAATTCAGGGTAAGCTTGACAAAATTAATAAGAAAACAGTAAATTAAACTAACACTAAATCAAGACTTGTCATGAATAAGAAAACAAAATAGATAGTTGCATGCTTTTAACAAAATACGAAACTGAATAATCTAAACTTATAATAATGGTAAAACAGATATTGATCTGAAAGCAATTAAAATAGATACATGAATGGTACATAACAAAACAAAGTAGATAAAAAGATAAGTACATATAATGAAACTAAACATAACATATAAATCTGATGTCTAAGCTAATACAGATAACAATTACACTATTTAATCCGCAATGAAAATGGCCAAACACCTCATTTATTCCCTGATGAGAAGGGTTAGACACATCATTTAATCCCCGATGAGAAGGGTCAGATATACCATTTAATCTCTGGTGAGAAGAGCCTGATAGTTCACACCATAAATCAGATGTGATGGGTATCATTAAATATCTCCCTTAATTACAAATGGTGGCTTAAAATAGAAAACAATATCCACTAGCAGTACATAATATATACCAAATAATAAGAGAAAGTAAACAAATTCATAATACTTTAAATCAGAGATGCTTGATCCACTTAAGCACAAAACTTTAGAACATCCTTACAAAGACTACAAAATTGATGTGATTATATGGATTTTTGAAGTTTAAGCATTTTCCTTTGTAAATAATATTTGAAGACTTATAGAATACAAATCTGAAAACAAACATGTATGAATCTTGCAAAACAAAGAAAAATTGTCTCCAAGATCCTAAGAAATCAAAAACTAAAACTGATATCACTTGTATTCTTTAAAGATAAAAAAACCCTTTCAAAACAATGGTTCAAAACTTTAAACGGATTAAAACTGAAACAAAATAATTGGATCCTTTATAGAACAAAAATTAGAACAAACTAAAACTTAGGAAACTTGGAAAACAAAACATGATTTTTGTGTGTTTTTGCAAACCTAAAAATCCCTTTTTAAAACAGTAGTTCTTAGCTTTAAAATCATTAAAAAACCAGAGTAGATCTTTATAAAATGTGAGTAAAACACATTTATGAACCTAATAGAATGGAAACAAAAGATAATTTACAATTTTCCTACCTCTTAACTTATAAAAACGTTCCTAAGCTTTTAGTTTTTCAAAAATTCTAAATCTCTCGTAAAACCTAGATTTTCTCTCATTTTTTCTCTCTTGCTCTTTGATTTTTCTCTAGGGTTTCTAGATCGAAAACATTCAATTTATAGACCCCCAAGGGTGCCTCCATGTGTTTTAAAAACCCACATGGAGAAGGGAAGTCGCAAAAGCGACTTTCCATTTTGGTCCTGGAATAGACTAATCAATCAGGGGGGGTGCCTGATTGATCGGGCCTCCCTGGCCATATCGATTAGAAGTCCTCCCTATCGAATGGGCTGGAGCCTAGTTTTTTCAAAAAAATTTCCTTCTAACATTTCCGCACTAAAACACTTGCATAATTTTCATTTAGACTTTGTTTCGCTTGTTGTTTGCTTCGTTGGACTTTAGACTTCCATACCTATCAAATGACATAAAGTTTGCTCATAGATTCTTCCTAAATTTTGTCTGGTATGTTACTAAAGTTGTACCAATTTACAAATGAATACATGTGCATTTAAATTGTTATAAGTGTGTGTAGAACTTATATAATATGTGCGTACAATATTGGTGTGACACGTGTGCAAAATATGTGCGAGCATGTGCGGGGTGTTACATCTTTCTTGATAATAATTTGTAGTAAAATTAGCTTATGTTGCTCATAATTTTCAATAATTGCATTTCATGTCGAGATCCTTTATGGATTTCACCAAAACCATGAAAAATAGACCGGTTTGGTTGAAATCCACGAGTGGGTGGGTGATTCAAATTCTATAAATCTCTAATTTATTCTCATGCTATAAATATGATAGAATAGATCCATCCATAGTTTGATTAGTTTATTCATCATCTAGATATTATGTTCGGAAATCTATGAGAATTTGTGTTCAATTTGCTATTGATTTTTATTTGAATGCTCCATATCCCATTCTTCTTTAAATTTCATTATATCCATGAGTTCCTTATCTTCTTCCTAGGATGCATTTTGTACACAAATTTCATTTTATTTAGCTTTATTCTAATCATGGCATGTTAACCTCTTAAAGTTTGCTGAAATTTTTATGTTGAGCTTATGTTTTAGTCAATTGTACCAAAGAGACCATGATTAAGTTGCAATTAAGGCAATTTAGCTCAAGAAAAACTTTGGTACTGATTGGATTCACAAAAATATGGGGCAAATGAGCATCTGGAGGACGTTACCCACTCTGGAATCAAGGGGTACCTGGGAGAATTTCTTAAGTATGGTCCTCTAGAAGACCATCCCAGAGAAAACCTCTCGGGTATGATCCTCTAGAGAATCAATCTTGTCTTGCGATATTAGGAAAAGAACGATACTTTAGAGGACATACCCGAGATATTTTCTTAGGTAAGATCCTCTAGAGTACCACCCACAAAAGGGGGAAAGAATAGAAGAAAGAAAATAAAATGAAAAAGGAAAGAAAGGGGGACACAAAGAAAAGTGGATGAGTGGCTTTAGTGGCTCCTTTTATGTCCAACTTCACGCAATTCTTGGCAAGTTCCGGGATGAGAATAAGGTCTCTAATGC
>JAOXJP010038242.1:0-16517 GCA_025762735.1 Platanus orientalis
ATTCACGCACTACTCCAAACTCTCTCAAGGTAAATCGGGTATTATATGGTAGTCTAGGTGAATCAAGAGTCCAAGAAAGGGTACTAAAGGTCTTAGGACAATCCCGAACCATGGATGAGTGATCCAAAGACCTATGTAGCATTTCTAAAGTTTTAAAAGGCAATACATGGGATTTGGATTGATCCACTTTGATCCAAATTATTTAGATCGATCCGGGATCGAACCAACAACTCATAGGTTGCAGGTTCTGAGTGTCTTTTACACTTGGATCGATCCAAAGTTGTGAAAACACTGTATAATGGTCTAAACATCATAAATCCGTTTCCAATCAATGAACAATATCATTTGACCATTTGAGGATGTTCTAATATAATGGACTAACATCATTTTCGTCAAATATTAAAGATAATGAGCTCCCATGAGCAATTTAATGGTTCTTGCAAAAATCTCATATATTTGAAAGCTTAATTTGTCAATTATGGTAGATCTTGAGAGACTTAGTTCTTCCAATTTTTAGAGAATCTCTCATTATGCTTAGATTCATAAATATATATCCAAGACCATTTCATTGCCACCTCTCCAACCTTACTAAGGTATATCTTTTGGAGGAAGGCTACAAAGGTTGTCCAAAAAGGAAACCTAAGAAGAAAAAATGTGGGATTGTATGTCACATCTTGCTCAAGGAGGAGCAACCCACTTGTATTGGCTCAACTAACTTAAGAAGTCAACCAAGAAGTAATTGGGTAGCTATAGTTACATCTTGCTCAAGGAGGACCAACCCCATCTTGTGTACAAAGGCAATATCAACCTACAAAGAGGTAAACCCTTGCCTTAAATTTACATTAAGTTACTGAGACCTCTCTCGCCAGAGACACCAGAAAAATTGGCACTATCACCGGAGACACCGGTAATGTGCACCCATAGCTCTTATGCTGGAAACACTGGAGGAGTAGACCATATACCACACCAATCGGAGACACCAGGTGTAGCTTGAGTGATACTATCAATCTTAATAAAATTATTTGGCTCGGTGGTGAGCTTTTGAGAGTGGATGTAGGCCGTTGTGCCGAACCACTATACATCTTATGTATATTATGACTAATTGTGGTTTGCCCTTTGATTTGTTATTCTTATTATCAAGCATTGCACACATTGATAGAATCTCACATCCAATACAATTGAACACATTCATATACACGTACACATTTCAATTGCAATCAAACATTGAGAACAACCTAATTATTTAAAACAAGCAATTGAATTTGGGGTAATTGAAAAGAATATCCTATTCACCTCCCCTCTAGGATCAACATTAGAACTTCACTTAATAGTTAGATTTTTCCCACTCCACCATTCGTAGGCTATTTTGTCCATTCCCAGTCTAAGATAGATACAATTTGAGACATAGCATGCTTGCTAATTGCCTTAGTCTAAAATCTCTTGGTTATGTTCTTGCTTGTAAGCATGAATGTAGCAATATTGAGGAGTGTTTTGTTCTTCCTTTCAGCCACTCCATTTTGTTGAGGAGTCTTGGGGGCTGAAAATTCATATTTCACTCTTAACTCTTCACACCAAGTGTAGAATTTATGATTCTAAAAAAATTCCCTTCCATGGTAGCTTAAAATGTGCTTAATGGTTAGGTCATTCTCTACTTGAATTTTCTTGCAAATGTTAAGAAATTCCTTAAAGGCCTCAGATTTCTCTCTTAGAAATGCTACCCAAGTAAATATAAAGAAATTGTCAACCACCATCATGAAGTATTTCTTTCCACTTATGCTCACCATTCGAGTAGGACAGGCTAGGTCTATGTGGAGAAGATTTAGGGGTCTAGAAGTCCCTGTTATGGTAGTCGTTTTATGAGAGACTCTAGTTTGTTTGCCCATTTGACAGCCTTTACACAATGGGTTGTTTATCTTACTTAGCTTAGGAAGGTCCTTAACTATCCCTTTCTGGCTAAGTTTGGCAAGATCCCTAAAGTTGAGGTGGCCTAATTGTTGGTGCCAAATGTTGGTCCCATCTTGTTGGGACACAAGACAAGTGTCCATCATTTAAGGGTGAGGATCTATGACAACAATTATCACTTATACGTACTCCTTCGGCAAATATTTTTCCATTGTGAGGTTCTTTAATGGCACATCTATCTTTGCCAAATTGCATAAGGAATCCCTTGTCACAAGTTTGATTTATACTCATCAAATTATGCTTTAGTCCTTGCACATACAAGACTTTGGTGAGTTGTGGAATACTAGGGGCAACTATAGTCCCAACCCTTAAGATCTTGGTGATGTTACCATCACCAAAGGTAAGATACCCACCTTGGGTCTCCACAAGATGGACAAACAAGTCTCTCTCATTGGATATGTGCCTTGAGCACCCACTATCAAGATACCATCTTGAAGCGTTTTCTACTTAAAAAGCGGAGTGAATGACTAAATACTTAGTTTCCTCATTTCTCACCCACTTCCTTTTCACAACAGGGGCCTTAGGAGTTTACCTCTTGGCATATTGGTAATGGTCTAACTCCTTCCTTTGAAGATTCATATTTTCAACTTTTTGAAAATGGTTCTTCTTATTGGCATTATTCCCAACTTGCCTTTTTCTTAAAGTTTGCGTCCTTTGGGACTTAATGTCATTAGTCCTTTTCCTACAATCCACCTTGATATGCCCTTCTAATCTATAATAGAAACAATAGAATAAGGGCCTTCTTAAGTTGTAGGATTGTGAGGTGTTCCTTCTAGATGGTTCATTCTTGAAGGATTATTGTGGTCTTCTAGGTTGTCTAGATTGTCCTTTGGCCACTCTAGAAGTAGAGGCATCCCCTTGATTCCCTTTTGAGGTAGAAGCCTTATTGACTTGAAACTTATTCCAAGCTTCCTTAGCATAGGAATAAGGTTTGTTCTTTCGTAAGAATCCTCTAGAGGAAGATGCTTGGTTGGTTTGAGGTCTACTACTAATCACTTGTACATATGATCTTGATTGGAGTTGCATAGATCTCTCCCAATCTCTATCTTAACTTATGAGAGCTTTACCCTTGAGTGAGGTAGATCTTTTCTTCTCAACCTTCTTTGACCTTTGATAAGGTCTTTGTGGCTCCACCTTTTCCTTTCCATTTTTTGGAAGATTGTGGAGGTAATTGAGAAGATCCTTTGGCTTTAACAAAGATATTTTCGGGCCTTTATGTGGAGGAGAATGCATTAACCTTGGAGTTGTAGCCAAGTCTCAAACCTCTCATTCCCTTTGGTAAGCATTAAGATGTTCTTTCTCTTATATTCTTTAAGTTCCTTGATTTGTTTAAGATAATTAAGGGACTTTTTTGTGAGTTGAGTACAAGTCAAGTTCAAGGCTTTGTTCCTTTCATTTAGAGTCTTGACTTGCCCTTCCAACTCTTGGATGAGTGAGTCATCACTATGAGACTCATCCTTATCTTCATCAACATTTTTGAGCTACTCCTCAAGCTCAAGAACTTTGTCGGACAACTTTGGTTGTCTCAAGAAGTCTTCTCTTTTCATACTTTCTACTATCATTTCTAAGCCTAGAAATGGTTTAGCTCCCCTAAGCTACTTTTCTAGTACTACCATCTTTAGGCTCATTTCCTCCTTGGCACATAAGAGTAAGTAATTTTCTTTGGAAAGTTCCTTTTCCTTGTGCTTTTCATAGAAGACTCTTGTTAAAGAGTGGAGATAGTGTCTTCGAGGAACTCTAACTTTTAAGTCAACTTTATGATTTTTCTCTTGAGGTATTTGTTTTTCTTCCCCAACTTAACACTGTACAAAGAGGTCATTGAATGATTTTGTGCATTATAGATCTCTTCCTCTTCTTCATCATCTCCCTCATCCTCACTACTAAAGTCACTTGTGTCCAAAAGTGAGCTCATGTGAGTGTTAAAAGCCATAAAGGCTTTGTTCTCTTGTGAGGGAGATTCCTTACTGCTTTGAGACTCATGTTCTAAAGCTTCAGATTCATAGTTCCATGTTGCAGCCAAAACTTTGCCTTTAGATTTATACTTGTTCTTTTTGTTGCCACAATCCTCAACAATGTGGCATCTCCCTTTGTACTCATAGCAAATGGGAGGTTCCTTAGAGAAATCATTTTTCTTCTTATACCCCAGGAATGATTTTCTCATTTGTTTGTTCTTAGAGTAATCTCTTAGATTCCTCCAAAAGAATTTGAACTTCTTAGCCACTAGGGCTAAGTCATCATTTGAATCGTCATTTGATTTGGAGGATTCTTCTACCTTAAGAGAAATTCCCTTCTTTTTGGTAGGTTCCTTAATGGCTGCTTTAAAAGTTTGAAGTGAGCCAATTAATTCTTTTAGTTTCATGGTCTCTAGGTCTTTACTTTCCTCAATGACGGTTACCGTAGGTCTAAACCTTTTAGGGAGAGACCTAAGCACTTTCCAGACTACCTTGGATTCCAAAATATCATCTCCTAAACTTCACATGACATTCACCAAGTTGGATAGCTTAGCATTGAATTAGGAGATTTATTCATCTTCCTCCATCCTTAGAGCTTCAAGTTGTGTTGTATACATTTAAAGCTTTGACATCTTTATGGAACTCATACCCTCATGGGTAATTAAGAGGAGCTTTCATGCTTCCTTTGCCGTTTTTAGATGAACTATCCTCATAAACTCATCTGGAGCTAAACTGCTTACAATGACATTTAATGCATTGAAGTTGAACTTATGAGCATCTGCCTCAGCGGGAATCCACCCACTTTATAGCTTGTTGGATTGTGTATATCCATCGACTATTGTACTCCAAACTCAAGGGTCACATGCATTGAGGAAGATCTCCATCTAAGATTTCCAATACCCGTAGTCACTTCCATTAAAGAATGGAGGTGTACCAATGGACATACCACTATCTCTCTAGCCATCTAGGATATTTACTAGGATCTTACTCGGGTTATTAAGCCATATGTAAGTAACCTAGGTTCTAATTGTTAAGAATATGTATTGTCAATACCATGTCAAAACAAGTGATTTGTTATGTAATGTGTTAAGTCCAAGATAGTGTTCTAAGATCAAAAGAAAGAAGACCAAGAAGGGACTAAAAGACCTATAAGACCAAGACAAATGACAAGTCAAGCAAGAGAAGAACAAGACCAAGACTCAAGATGAAGAATCAAGTTTAAAGATGCTAAAGCTAGAGACTGACAAAGAGAAGTTGAAAGGATGCTCATGACAAGCACAATCTTGGAAATTACCCACACTTTGCACAATGCATTAAAGCAATTAAAGAAAACCTAAGATAAAGTGTGAGTTGCTAAATAGGGTCATAAGACAACTGTGATTATCCCAAAATGTTGAAAGACCTAAATCAAAAAAGGGGGGACTAAACAGAAAATTTAGAAATTATAGACCTTTATTGATCACAAGATCTGTGATTGATCACAGATCTCGTGATCGATCACAAGTGCAAAATCAGGCAAAATTGAAAACTCCCGAGAGTTGTGATCCTTGAGCCTGATCGATCACGAAAAAGTGTGATCGATCACAACCGCGAATCTCATAAAAATTATGTTTTATTTTTGAGATTCTAATATGAAGTTTCTTAGGACTTGTCCATTAGAAAGTGTTCTAATCCTATGGAGTAAGATTAGACCCAACTCTATAGAAGGGTAATAATACCCTAGGGTCTAAGAGGAGAGTGTGATTAATGAGAAAGAAATTTTTTTGCATGAGAAGAACGGCTAGTTTAAACGTCGGAAAGCTTATTTGATTATTGAGTGATTGATCTTGTGCTGGTGTGAATACTTGAGTGATCTCTTTCTGAGCATACTACATCATATATCAAAAGATGAGAGAATCATTGGCTATCCATTGAAAGGAAATCAGAGAATCACAAGGTACTAAACATAATCTCTGCTGCATTTTCAAATTGTGGAAGAAAAGGTACATCAACTCATAAGAAGGAGCATCCACATTCAGTACATCTTACAATATCAACCTATATAAGGTAAACTTGTGTTTATTCAATATTCTACTATTTTAAATCCCTTCCATCGGAGACATCGGAAGGAGCATTGCACCCTTTGGAGACATAGAGTGTAGGTAGAGCTTGCGTTGCAAGTAGAAAGGGTTTTATGTAAATATTACCTAGATTATCTGTATTTCAATCTGAATAAAATTATGAGAAGCTCTAGATTGAGCTTTAGGAGTTGACCTAGGTCTAGTGTCGAACCACTATAAACACCTATCTTGTGGTTGTGTGATTTATCTTTACTTTATGTAAATTATTATTGATGTGACTGTAGTTATCCTTGTGCATTATTTAATTGATCATTAATCAATTAAATCATTGAGGATAATTGAATCGCTCTAATTGACAAATTAAACAACAAGGTTAATAAAATAGGCAAAGCAAAACAAGTTAATTAAAAGAGTATGACCAATCCTATTCACCCTCCTTCTAGGATAGAATTTCAGAGCTCATCCTTAGTGAAAGAGCGAAGTTTAACTTTCTTGTTGTAAGCCCTTGCCATTCATGCTTGATATAATTCCAAATATTGTTGTGTGGCTAGCCTGGATTCATTAAGGGCTTTAAGCTCTGAAAGGTGAATCGTAGCGGCCTCTGCGTTTATTAAACAATCTTATATTGCAACCCTTAGCAATGGGACTTGGATTTCAATTGGTAGAACAACCCCTGCTCCAAACACAAGGGAGTAGGGGGTTGCTTGTGTTGGTATACGAAAGATAGTATGATATGCCTAGAGTGCTTTTGGTAATCGCTCATGCTAGTCCTTTTTATGTCTAGAGACCATTCTCTTAATGATTTTACAAAGAGTCTTGTTGAAGGCTTCTGCCAAACCATTAGCTTAAGGATAATAGCGTGAGGAATGTTCTAGATCAATATTATATTTTTTTCATGAGTCAATACAGAGGCGAACTGACAAATGGCTGCCCATTGTTTGTAATTATACTATCGGGGACACCAAACCTATATATGAGGTGGATCTTGACAAACCATACTATATTGGAAGCCTTGATTTCTTGCAAGGTGACAACCTCTGCCTATTTGGAGAAGCAATCTATTGCGGCAAGAATGTAGCGATGCCCTTTGGTAGAGGTTAGAGTAATGAGTCCCACTATATCTATCCCCCACTTAGAAAATGGCTAGGAGTAAGAGGTAGTGTGCAGCAGTTCGGCAGGCACATGGCCATTATCGCTATGTAGTTGGCAAACATGACATCGCTTGGCATAGTCAATGCAATTGATTACTATTGTTGGCCAATAGTAGTAGAGTCTTTTCAAATGGTATTGGAGCTTATGACTGCTTTGATGTCCTCCACATACACTAGCATGTACTTCATTCATTACGTTGCTTGCCTCATCGGCTGATAAGTAGCGTAATAGTCTGCCGTTTAGTGACTGCCTATATAGTTGATTGCCCTGTAAGGTGAATTGGGGAGTGTGTCATCTCATTTCAGTGCGCTTAATAGGGTTGGCTGACTCCCTTCTATCCATGAGATGTTGAACTAAGGACTTGTGCCAATCTTCCTCTCCTGAGTGTGATTTTTCATCCATGCCTTATGCATCACAATCCTACAAGTTGGTATTGCAAATGAAGACATCTTCCTCAATGGTTAGAGACAATGGGGAGACAACCCTTCTTTCTCTAATATGGATGATGAGATAGTCAGCCTTTGGGTGTGTAAGAGATGTGACTAGGCTAGCCAATGTGTCAGCTTACTCATTATGGTCCCTTTTGACATGTTGTATCTACAGGCGCTAAAATAACTTGGCTAAATCTTTAGTCCTTTAGAAATAGGGGGTTCAATTTGGCTTTTTGATATGGTAAAGACCATTTATCTGGTGGACAACAAGCTCTAAATCTTTGTAAATAGTAAGGTCGTCTATAGGGATTTTCAATGCCAGTTCAAGTCCTGCGATCAGGCTTCATACTCGGTTTCATTATTCGAGTGTCCTGCAGTTAGTGTGAGGGAGTGCATGATGATGCCATAATTGGGGGTGACGAAGACGATGCCGATCCCTGAAGACTTATCCATGTTGTCTCCTGGGGCATTAGAAAGACCTCAGGATGCTCCATCGAAGAACATCTCCCAGTTTTTCTTTATCTATGCCTACATAATGTTCTCATCAGGCAATTCCATTTTAAGAGGTGAACCATCAGGTATTGGATGCGCAGCCAGGAAATCTACTAGAGCTTGACCCTTAACTGTGCACTGCGGAACATAGTGAATGTCAAATTCAAAGAGAAGGACAGTCCACTTAGTGATACACCCTTGTATTAAGGGATGACTCATGATGTATTTCAATGGATCAGCCCTTGATATGAGATGTATCGTCATGGTAAGCAGATAATGTCTTAGATTTTGTAGCGCAAAAATCAGAGCTAAATGAATCTTTTCAATGGGAGAGTAATTTAGTTCAGCGCCAACCATCGTCCTGCTAAGGTAATACAAAGCATGCTCCTTGCCTTCTTCATTATGTTGGGCCAGCAATGCCCCAAGAGACGATTCTATAGTTGTTACATATAGTAGTAATGGTTTACCCAGAGCTGGGTTCATGAGTATTGGCGGATTTAGTAGGTTTTGTTTTATATTGTCAAAAGCATTCTGACAAGCTTGGTCCCACACAAAAGGAACTCTCTTCTTCATCAATCTTGAAAAGGGCTGACAATGTCCCGAAAGGTTTGAAATGAATCAGTGGATGTAGGTGAGTCTACCCTATAACCTTTTGAGTTCAAAGATGTTTCGTGGTATTGGCATTTTGACTATGGCATTAATTTTCTTGGGATCTATTTCAATACCCCTATGTTGAAAAACAAACCCCATAAATCACCTTGAAGATACACCAAAATCATACTTGAGAGGATTCATTGTCAGATTATAGTGACGAAGCCATTAAAAAACCTAATCCAGATAAGTGATGTGGTGCTGTTTGAGCTTTGTCTTCACGACCAAATCATCAACATAGCACTCGACCGCATCATGTAACAGGTCCTCAAATATATAGGTAATTGCCCTCTGGTAAGTGGTACCGGCATTGTTTAGACCGAAATGCATGACCCTATAGTAGAGTATTCCAATCGGTGTATGAAATGCTATAGCCTTTTCATCTTTTGGAGCCATTTGAATCTGATTGTATCCCAAATAACCATCCATAAAAGAGAGATCTTTATACCCCGTGGTAGCATCTACCAACAATTCTATGAGCGATAGCGGGAAGTTGTTTTTTCGGCATGCACTATTAAGGTCCTTGTAGTCGATATAAACCCTGATTTAACCATTTTTTATGTACAGGCACAATATTGGTGAGCCATTTCAGATATCAGACCTCGCGAATAATTCTAGCTTTAAGCAACTTTTCCACTTCTTCCTCAATTTTGTCGGCAATATCATGTATGGCTTTACGATGATGTTGCTTAATAGGCTGCTGAGATGGATTGATGGCGAGGCGATGGACAGCCATGTTGGGGTCTACTCTTGGCATTTTAGAGTAATTCTAGGCAAACATGTCTTAGTTCTTTCTAAGAAACTTGAGATATTATGTTTATTCCTCTAAGGAAAGGCGTGCACTGATGAAAGTGGGATGAAAATCTTCTTCCATTCCTAGGTTCACTTCAATCAGGTCGTCAACCATTACTTGGCCTCCATCTTTAAGTTTCAAAGGAGTGAACATCACTGGCCCCATAATAAAATCTTCAGAGGGTGATTATTGTGTCTACAAATAAACATTCAAAGGGAGCATCTTCTAATAGGTCAATCCCGCATGTTGTTATTGCATGGGAGGAAACTTTTAATTTAGTGGTTTCCTACCTAACCCCCTTGTATCATCTTTGTTCTTAGAATGAAGGACTAAGCGTTCAAACTGTTGAGTCAGAACTTCTTTTCCCTTATAATAATTCTTTAATTTCCCTTGTTGGTTAAAGCCGAAGTTTTGTAGTAATTGGGGAGCCAACTTCATGTGTGGCAACAGACTATCTGGATCTTTGAGTTCTCTCTCTGATGTGGGACCTAAATGATCTGTTGATCAGATAGAGCTTTTGGGGAGGAAAATGGAGGGTGATCGATAAGGATCAACCCGTGCTCCTAATAGGTGTGTTAGTGGGAGGATGAAATTTCACGCTACTGAGTTTGGTAACAACATAGGTTTGTCCTTAGTTACTTTAATGTCATGCCTTATTTTAAGCTTTTGGGGCTTGACGTAACTGTCATTGTCCTTCCCTGAAGTATCACATATTTCTTCCTGGGGATTAATCTTTTGATGGTATGTGGCATCAGTAAAATAAACATCTACTATTTGGAAGGGGTTATCGTTAGCTATTATGGTTCCATGAGTATCTTGCCAAGGGTACTTAATACACTGGTGGTATGTGGAAAGAACCACCTAAAAATTTATGCATCCATGGTCGATCAATGAGGGCATTATAAGCAGTGCCTGCATCAATTACATAAAAAGATGTCTAGTCTTCTATATGGCCAAACTTTGTCTGTAGCCTGACAGAGCCAAGAGGGCATTGCTCATTTTGATTGAAGCCCTGAATGAAAAGTGTACTGACCTAAGCTGAGATGGGTCCACTCCTAAATAATCCAGGGTTTTGGCTGGAAGTATGTTGACCACTGAACCACCATCAATAATTACCCTAGACATAGGCTAATTATCAATGGAACCTATAATGAATAATGGTATATTATGGAGAGGATCATCAGAATACCAATCAATATCTTCAAAAGTGACTGTGGGCATACACAATCCTTCTTGTGTAGCGGTCTGCCAAGAAGCCCTAGTGACCTCATCATTTATAGTGAACTTGTCCGAGTGAGTCAACGCATAGACCATAGAAGCCCTGAACTCTGGCAACATACGAAGAGTGTTATAGATAGATAACAATGACAGGATCTTCTTGAGATGTGCCATCACTTCATATGCAATGGGGTTATCTGTCTTTTTGATAGCCTTCTGTGTTCAATTTTTATACCTGTTTTCTTCATTGCATCAACTTATTGATCGACTGTGGGACCCCATGACGAGATCTATTTCCCAGATCATAGCTTGACTTAGTTGATGTACCAGAGTGTGGCTAATGTCCTTCCACCAGAGTAGTGATTTTAAGTTTGGTAACATTGCAATTCTCTATTTACGGATGAGTAAGCATTCATCCTCAGAGATATCCTGAGATGTAGTAGCGAAGCTAAAATCATCTTCATCACTAGAGCTGTCTAAGTCAGTGATCAAGGGTGGCAAGTCTTTCAAAGATAAGTCATGCCACAGGGTTTGCCATAGATTTGGGGCATTGTTGTCTTCATCAGATGAAGTCGAGGAGTCACTAACATTCATGTCAACGTCCCATTAGTCTTAAAGCCACCACTGCACCACACTTTGTATGTATTGGAGATCATGTCAGTATGCCCTTTGCCAAAGATAAAAGATATAGATGAGCATTGGCCATGAAGAAACATGGTAGGATGGTAGAGTCAAGTACCGTTCAAACACATGTGAGTTTAGGGAGATCGGGAAAAGTCACACCAATAAATCATGTGTGGTGGCTGGTAGACCAGTTTCTTCCAAGAAACGACTAGTATGAAAATGGGGATCCCTGTCCCCTATATATAGTGTGAGCAGAGGAAGCTGGTACTCCTCTAGAAATTGGGTAGGATATCCCTTGTGTCTGATAGGTTTCCTTGTTTCGCCAAACCGTCAAGAATCCAGAAGTTGAGCGATGATTTGGTCAGGGTTGCCCTCAAATTATTTACATGTTTGTTGTTAAGGAGGTTGTCTCAGGGGGTTCGTATTCCAAGGATCATAGGGATCTATGTCTAACCTCATAAATTCATGAATAAACATTTCAATTAGATAACCCTAAGAAGGTATGCTTTGTAGCATTAAGTCCATGTACCAATCCAACGGTGCACCGTCCAAGGAGAGTGGAAATAATTGTAACAACAGGTTGTCATTATGTATTACATTTCTACATGATATCATGAATTTAAACAAATCACAACGTGAGCAATGATAGTCTTCATTTGAGAAGGTGGTAAATAATGGAATCTTCAAGCCGGGGGGAAATGCCTCTAAATATATAGCCTGATGGCAACGAAAGGCTCATCGCTTGAACCTTGAACTTGGTTAACACATTTTGGAAGTATGTATGTTTCCATGGTGTCATAGGCAGATGAGTAATTCTTGCAGAACACAATGGTGGGTCTTATATAGAATCTGTTAATGCGATGGAGATATTGTCGATGTTATATCTATACAATACCATTGGGATAGTTACCCCTTTAGAGTGGTCTTGGTATGTCAAGCTATTGCACATCTAATCGATCATTATTATTGACCCATGTGGTGTTGGTGTTAGGTGTGATTCTCTATATGGACGAGGATTACCATTACGTGCAATTAATGTCATATTACAAGGAACGAATGAAGAATGGAGCAAATCTTCGGGCATAAACTCTTTCAATGTCACTAGCATTTACAAAGGTTGTTCTAACAAGTCATCCTCATGAGGCAATGGTGGAGAGGCCGTAACTTTAGGAGCCTGCTCCTTTTTTCTAATTACCTCTTTCAAGTGGAGTAGCCTTTTTCGAGTGCATTTAGGACGGCTATGCATCTGTTGTGTTCCTGTTTTAGTGGCTAGGAGTCTTCTTCTACGTGTCACCTTGCTTTTAAATATGACCCAATCATCTTCATCATTGCTATCATCTCCATTATCTTGGGGACTTATGAGGTCAACCATATCCTCATCAACGAAAACAACATTCGTAGTTGCGGCCCTCATATCTACGTCCATCTCCACAGTGTTCTTGTTAATTAATTCCTAAAGCTTGTCTTTAAACACAAAACAGTCTTGTTATGTATGGCCCACAATGCGATGATACTTACAATATTTCAGGTCATTGACCTTATCAGCTTCTACAGGTCTCTTTAACTCGGGGAGTATGATATCCTGAGATTTAATTATTTGTTTAAAGAGACCCTCCAGATCATTAGGATGGATTATATAAGCCTTCTCCTTCCGCTCCTTCATGTTTGGTCTTTTAAGAGGGGCTTCTTGTTTTGGTGGTTTAGTTGTCTCTGCAGTATGTTTGACTTTCAACTTAGTTTGTGGCTTTTTAGTATCTACCATGGTAGATTCCATCTTGTTAACCACTATCTTTCCTTTTCTCTCACGTTTGTGGTCTAGCAATCTCTTTTCTAGAGCGGACGCTTTGGATATTAGGTCATCGAACTCAGAGTACTTTTACGTCGTGAGATGGAGAGAGAGCTCGATGGATATATTCTGTAGACACATCTCAAGGAGTGTTTTAAGAGGAGGTGCATTCTCACAAGCATAAGACATATTCTTTCACCTACTAATAAAGTCCACCACTGACTCATTGTCTCGTTGCCTTTCACTAAGCAACTCATATAGTTTCACAGGCCTATAAGTGCCATGAAACTGCTGTACGAATGCTTGTTTCATCGAATCCCAATCTAGTATGGAATAAGATTTTAAATTTGAATACCACATAAAAACAACCCCATCTAGAGATTAGACAAACAATTTTAACAAGTCACCATGTTGGGCGATGGCGCTACATCAAGATTCAAAGTAAATGATATATTGCTTGGGACATGTCATTTAATTAAATGTATTAAAATGAGGCTAGACAAATTTTGGTGGGAATGGTGCCGCGTCCACATGTGGAGGGTATGGCTTCCCAATTGTGTATGTACTTATGGTTTCTTGCTCTTTATATTCAATGAAAAATTCAGTCATCATTGCCTGCATATAATTAGGGTCCATCATGGGTGCACTTGGATGCGCATACGGTTCCTATAGCATAAAGGAAGGCTATGCATATGCATTATAACCATATGTCCAAGGAGGTGTAGCTTTATATAAGGGTGGCTCCTGTTAATGATAAGTTCAATTGTGAGGTCCTTGTGGGTGCGGGCCTTATGGGAACCCCTGTGTGAAAGACCTTTATGAAATAGGTGCATTAGGTACAACACTCGCAACTGGGGCAGCTCTTGGCAAGGTGAAAAAGGCATACTCTGGTGTGTAATGGGCGTACCCCCCTTGCGTTTAGTTAGGAACAGCCGGCTTTGTTGATTCTGCTGCAGTAAGATTATAATTTGGTGGGGTCATGCCCTATCTTCCAAGTGTAAGTTGCTCGATCATGGATTTTAACTCGGCTATTAGGATGTCCTAAGCGACTAAGCGTTGATCTCGGCTTTCTATTTGGGCTCGCCATTCTGCGGTTGTAGTGTGTTCCCCTTCAGAGTTAGAGTGATACTCCATGAGGTCTACATTTTTTATATTTATTTTAGGGTCGGTTAGTGGATCTTGTCCTGCTCTTGATCCTGATATTGTCGCTTCAGGCCCTTGTGAGGTAGAGGTACATTGACTGTCGTGGTAGTTCTAGGTATAGTGTGAGGACTATCCCCATAATAGAACATAACGGGAGAGGCTGTCAGGGCCCTTCTAGTGGTTGGTAACCCTCTTGAGGGTGTTCTAGGTGTCCTGGTACTTGCTACCAATTGACTTCTAGTCATCAAGCTAGTGGAGTTGAAAGCTCATGGTCGTGACCCAAAAGGACTTAGGGTGTTGGCAGAGGCATCTTTCTTTGCTTCAACTAACATTACCACTGCTTGAGAGTTATGAGTAGACCCAAATATTTTACCCTTACCAACGTAAGGTGTATTACCCAAACTGCTTTTGGTGTAGTAGGGCAAGGAAGGGTTGGCCCTTTTGTGGATGTGCCCATGGTGGCATTGCGTTGATTTGCCTATCTCCCACCTCTGGTTGCATATAGGATAACTTGTGTACTTTGGCCCTTTGCCTTTGAGTGATGTTTCTTTTTCGCTTTTGTTCAGAGGATAAAACCCTTCTTTTTTTTATGGTTTACTTTCTTCAAGCCCCCTAAGTGGTTCAAATCTGGTTAACAGCATCGAGTTACTAAACTCTTCTCTTGCCTGATTGTGCTGCTGACTGCGATGCACATGTGGGATTTGGGTGGCCACATTGCCCAGTTACAGTCCTTTTGACAGAGTATGGCCTCCAGTGGTCCTTGCTTTGGATTTCTTTTTCTTATTACGTGAGTTTCTTTTAGGTCCAAGTGGCCCGCATGCCCCATTCTGGTTAACAACCTGTTCTTCTGTCTAGCACCTTAGCATAATGGGAACTCCTGTGAGAGTAATGTGTATTGTAGTCAAATTCTGGTTCTCTAGTGGTGAATGGAGATTTTCATTTACGCCAACAAATGTGTGCGAATGAGACTCTTCCTTATATGTGAATGAGTAAGCCTTTTGTTCATTTATCATAATATCATTACGTGAATGCCATCATTTTTGCACATTCTTGCACGAATGGGAAGCTTCATTGACATTCATAGAGCATTTTTGCAATAAAGGGTTCGTGGGCCAACCGAAGTGACTAACTTGGACTTTCTCTTGGCGAGTAGGGTCACGTAGTTGAAGATCAGTTTCAATATTAGACATCCAAGACTTTTCCTTTCTCTATGTGTGGAGTCACCTGTGATGACAAGTATTTCTCCATGAATTAAAATATTTAACTTCATTCGTAGGTTAAGATTTTGACGAATGTGAATAATCATCCTGATTTGCACAAATTAACTATGGTGAATAGAATTTTGGGTCTTTGCCTGAATCAGCAATCAACACTTTTTTCAAGGCTTTCATGGTCTTGGTGTGAAGGTTCAACTCAGTCTTAAGTATCCATCATTTCCTTAAGTTATTCAAAGTGTTTTGGGGAATATAACTCCTTGGTTTAACATCAAGTTTGTTGTTTTTAATAGAAATGGGTAATGTTGCCACTACACGGGGGGAGACCAAAGCCTCAACCCCTGGTGAAGTCAGAGACCGGAGCCTCAATCGTAGGTGACTTTTGGGAGATCAAAGCCTCAACTGCATAAATAGATGGTGATGGGGAGACTAAAGCCTCAACCCATGTTTTCGATGTGGCTACACACCCTCGTGGTGAACCAACAGAGGGTTCCACGGCTGCAACTCCATTGAGGTACCTATGAGAGAGGGAAACACTCATTAATACAACAGAACTTAAAGAGAGTTGAGAGGAAAGTATAGTCCCACCGAGCGTGCCAGAAATTTGTAACACCAAATTTCGAGCCATGTATGAGGCGAAATTCATTAAACAAATTACCTAGCGATTTTAGAGGCTAGTTTATTATTTTTATATGTGGGGACCTATACTCCAAATCTAAAAGACTTGTTAATTACAACCGTTTAATACAACTAACCTCTGATTGACTTCAAGTTTCTCCACTTGTATTGTAAACGAGAAGTTGCATAGAGGAAGAAGGGAGAAGAAGATGAACTCTTTGATTTTTTTTTTTTATTGATATGAATATGGAGATATAAACTTCATTACTCAAATACTGCAAAGTTTACCTAGCCATGGCTCGGATTATCATAAAGCTTCTTGTAATAACTTCCTTAGAGGAATTGCAGAGGTATGATGGACTTGCTTTTCTCTTTTGGAAGAAAGGTAAACTTGTAAACTTTCAAGGGAATGGGGTAGAGC
>JAOXJP010038253.1:0-30845 GCA_025762735.1 Platanus orientalis
CAACTCCCTTCAGACTATCTGATTACAACACATTATATAAACAAGACGGCACTTCTTTCATTTTCTCACCAATTCTGGATGAAAAAGGAAGAATTAAAGTCAACTTATTGCTCACCTCAACCATATACCACTTGGTATTTATTTATTTTCTTTTGCTTGATAAAAAAACGCAGCCATCCCAACACATGTCAAATTGTACAGCTAAGATTTATATATATATGGTTTTGTGTGTGTGTGTGTTCACCTCAACCATATATCACGTGGTATTATTTTCTTCTTTTGATTGACCAAAACACTGCCATTAGCATGAGAATACTAAAATATGCCTTCTGGGCTCCTGTAGTAGTTTGTTCCAAAGGTGGAGAAAGACGAGATGCTCCACTTCTTTAGCGGGAAGGTCCTTCATCCGTGACAAACGAAGTGAAGGATCTGATAAATGGCAGACTGGTTCATAAGTTGAAGACGCACATTCAGCTGTGTTTGTTTACCACACGTCCAATCCTGCCAGTTATGTATGTTGGTATGGGATGGAGAACATGTGGGAATGTACACTGTAGAACAGAAGAAGCGAATTGCTTTCGTGATTAATGAGAGTAGCGTCCTTAGGATGTAAGCTGGCCGAAGTAGCTGGCGTGTTACCCTTCCTTAGCCGAAAAAGAAGACTCGAAGAAAGCTATTCGATTTTGCGATCCTCAGGTTACTGAGCAGTCTGACTTTACTCATTCTCTAATCTCATCTCTCAAATAAGGATGAACCACATAAAGAATTGAACTTCGGGTTGAAAGGGAAGGAAAAAGAAGCTGCTTTGGCTTCACGTTGGTTTTTAGTTCCATGTTTTCGTTTGCGGCTGAGCCAGAGTGGGCTCAGCAGTTGGTCTATGTTTTCGGGTGCACGCATAGAGGCATGATTAGTTCCACGAATCTCACTGCACTAACAATAGTAAACTCCTTCTCGCACGCGCATCAACAACTTCATCTTCATGTTTCAGCTTGCAACGGCAACAAAAGAACAAGATCCCCCTAGTGCGTGCGCGCAAGTGCCTTCTTTTAAAGCTTGCTTGGCCAAGTTGTTGTGTATGTATGTGTGTTCACCTCAACCATATTCCATTTGGTATATATATATATATATATATATTTTTTTTCTTCTTCTTCTTCTGATGTGTGTGTGCATGCGTGCGTACGCGTGCGCATAAGCTTAAATGTTTTTTTCCTACCTTTCAACCGTATTATGTCTAAATGCTGCCTCTGAAACTTATATAGTGATGGGTATGGGTTTGCTGTGATGTGGATATGACTAATAATATGATAAAAATCCAAATCATCCATCTAATAAAAAAGTATCCTTCAGATGAGTCACTTCAATTAGTAGCAAGCTTTGTAATTTTAGCTCCCAGCAAAGCTAATCTCGGTAGAGGACTACTGGGCCAAAACTTGGAAAAATAAAAAAAACGGAAGATGATGTTCTGTCCAGGACACCAGAGAACGTCGTATGGAATAAAATGGTTGGGTGATGCATTTTTTGAATATGGAATATGCATTTTATTCCATGTGACGCCCCTTGGTGTCCTGAACACCATCCTTGACACCAAACCCTGGACAGTACATCCTTCCCCAATAAAAAAAAATGATGTGGTAAAATAGGTGCATCTTTTTGGGTTGCCGCTCAGCTGACATGTAGTATGAACCGCATCTCTAAAATCTGATTTCACTTTTTTTGGTCAGCATTAAGTCTGATTTCCCTGGAAAGTTTAAAAACTTTTTTCCCTTAATTCACATTATTTATGCTTGCTGGTCCCTTTCTCATCATTGATATATATATATATATATAAAGGAATAGGTACACTAGGTGAATCCAAAGTTTTAGTTGACAGGTGATTAATCCTATTTCATGAGGGGGATGATGTAGCTGATCCCACTGCCCATCATCGACATCAGCCGAAAGAAGGGACTTTATTATTATTGGATGGTCCAAACTGTCTAATATCTGCGAAAGTGCATATAGAAACATCTCTTTCATTGTACGAAATAATGTCATAAATTATATGGCTACTACATGTTGAGGCATGTCATATAGTTCTTACCTACCTAAATCCCATTACAGTTGGATCTCTGTTGTTTTTAATCCATCAATTTTTTTTGTAAATTCAAGGGAATAATATTCCCAATTTAACTACATAAACCAGTTTGCATTTGGGTCTGATGGTGTTATAGAAAATGATTACCATTCAATGAGGAGCTCCTCATGCCATGGAACCATTAGATTCGTGTTGGAGGGGAGTCATGCCAATACAGGGTTGAAAATGTATATCAAGTTGATTTCCATTCTGATGACAGAAAGGTACACCAGCCCTCAAACGAAGTTCGTCATTGATCGATTTCTTTAGGCTGCACTTGGTTCAAGGAATCGAGGGTTAGAATTGAACTGAAATTCCAATTCTAGTTTTAGTTGTTTATATGTGCAAGGTAAGAACTGTAATTAGAAGTTAAGAATTGGATTTATTTATGAAGTAAGAAATTAGAAGAAAAAAACAAGGTAGGTGGTGAGTTGTTTTACAAACTTATCATATTGTTATATTTTTATTATTACTTAAATAGCAGGCCAACCCCTAGCAACGAGTGTTAGGATTGTTTTACCTTTTTCGTCTCAGAAGAAAACGGGATACAATAAAATCAAAAAGCAAAACAAAAACATAAATCACGCACAACACAAGATTTACGTGCAAAACCCCAATTTTGGGGAAAAACCATAGAACCGTAGAGAAAACTTTCACTATCTAGAAAAACTCGTTAAAAACGATTTACAATTACGGAACATCTCCCTCTTCACATGCAACCCTAAGATGAAATATATAAATACCCCAAAACCCTAATACATATGTGGGTACAGTTCGGATCTAGTCTGACACATAAAAGCATAAAAACAGGTCAAACAAACCCCATTGGGCAAAGGATTCACGTTACTCACTTTTGCCTTAAAATTTTCCATATTTGTGTTTTTTCTATGGGTTATATCCGGGTCATATTTCGGATTCAATTCCATATGCTAACCCAAATCAAACTTCACACATTACAATCTCCCACTTGAAGTTTGATATCCTATTATATCTCCTATGTTTATGAACACCATTCTTTTTTTATATGATTCATATCTCTTACGGTTCAACTGTTCCGTTTTCACACTTGAAGACCAACTGAGTCTTTGCATAACTCCAGTTTCCCTGTCATGACTGTCTTAGTGAATATATCTACAAGATTGTCATTTGTATGGATCTTTTTAATCTCAACACCTTTTCTTCTAGAAGCAAACGTATGAAGTGATGTCTTCTGTTAATGTATTTGATCCTTACATAGAATGCTAAATTCTTTGCAAAATGAATAACACTCTGATTGTCACTATGTAACCTATTGTTCTCATACTTCTTTCCAAACTCTTCCATCAAGTTCTACAACCAAACCATTTCCTTTCTTGCCTCTGTGGTAGCAATATAATTCGCTTCAGTACTTGAAAGTGTCACTATCTTCTGCAACTATGACACCTAGCTAATAACTGTAGAACCCAAAGTGAAGACATACCCCGTAGTACTTTTTTGTTTGTCAAAATCTTCTAACAAATCTAAATCCACATAACCTTGTAGGTTAAGTCTAGATCCTCCAAAAATCAATGCAACTTTAGAAGTTCTTCTTAGGTACCTTAGAATCCACTTCACAACCTCTCAATGCATCTTTCTTGGCTTTCTTAAAAATCTGCTAACAACTCCCACTGAATGGGCAATGTCTGGTCTCATGCTAATCATAGCATACATCAAACTATCTACTGTTGATGTATATGATGCCTTGGACATATAATCTATTTCTTCTTGAGATTTAGGATATGTTCCTTAGAGAGTTTGAAATACCCCGCTAATAAGATACTAACTGGCTTGGCAGTTTGCATGTTAAACTTTTTTAGAACTTTTTCAATGTAGTCTTCTTGAGACAACTTTAACATTTAATTTTTCTTGTTTCTTGTGATTGTTATACCAAGAATCTACTTAGTTACACCCAAGTTCTTCATCTTTGATAGTATTGTTGGAGACGAGAGAGAGAGAGATTAGTGAAGGTGTAAATAAAATTAAAAAGAAATAATACCAATAATAAAGAAACAAATTTGTCTTATTGTTGTAAGGGAAAGCTCAGCCCTTGGCTTTATCATTATACCACTTACCATCCATTTTTACCATTAATAAAACGAGCTTATCAGCCTAACCTACCTCATCTCATTACTAAAAATGTTCTTTACACGCATCTCAAGGCAAGCAAATACGTACCTCAAGATGGGTGAAGAACCAATAAACGTTGTAAGATGCGGCACAACGTCTATTATGCGGTGGTGTTAAGTCATAGCTTAGCGTCTCACTTTTTATATTATGATTTATCTACGGTTTTAGAGTTTGATTGGTGGGTCAGATATTTATTAGCTCTGTAAACCTAGTGTGTTCGTTCTGTTATTTTCATTTGGTTGGGTTTTTTATAACTTGGATACCCACGTCCAACTGAAATGATGTGAAGGGGTGGGGGGATCCGTCTTGTGTATTAAATGGCGGCAACAACATGCACTAGAATCAGTTAGCAAAGAAAAAAAAAACAAAAAAAGTTTATGTAAAAGAAAAAATACAAAAGAAATAAGAAAGCGCAATAGAATTCCTACTGTATTATAATATAGATAATCAAAATTCGTGTAAGTGCCCCACAAAATGAGACATAATGTTTATATATATTATTAGTCTCTTCTTTCTGGGCACCAACCTTTTGAACTGACTATTTATCTTTTAATTTTAAATACTTAATGTTTACTTGGCTTGAGTTGCTGGAAAACACGTCCGAGTTATCGAAAATCTCTCGACTTTAACTCAGAGTTGCTGATGTCATCCCAATTTTTGCACCGAGGAGCTTAGCCGGATCGAGTTTCCCTGAGGGTTAACTAGCTGGTATTAAAAGAAGCACATGTCACCCGAGGTTGGTCGTACGTGCATTTGTCACGTTGATTTTTTGTAACATTTTGCTTCCGTTCTAAAGTGTTGAGATTGGCGAGTGAACAACTATGGATGGTTATAAAAAAAAAAAAAAAAAAAAGTATGGATGGTTGATCGTTTATCACACCAAAAACAAGCAAACCCGTGAGAGGCTCTTTTTGCATGGTTTCTTATTACCTGTACATCACTCTTACTCAGGTTAAAAACACAACCCCATCCGCAATCTCACCCACTTCTTTCATACAATAACCATTTCTCCATTTTCGGTTTCTCACATCTTTCTATTCTTCTCATCATCCCTAATAAATTTTCTTAACCGTCTGTGACTCCCTTATTTACATTTCTCTTCATAGAGTCTTTCTTCCCTCACTCCTGGAGATATTATTCTTATCATTTGTTTTTCTTGTATACTCTCTGGCCTTCTTTGGATCCTCTGATTTTCTGGGCATTTTATTTTCTTTCTCCTGTAATGGAAAATGAAGAAAACAGGAGGAAGAGTTGTGAAAGTCATGTCATAATGGAGATAGAGGCCAGCTGTATGGCTCCGGCTCCAGGTAATGGCCATGCGGTAGTAGGTTTGAGGCCAATGAGTGAGAGCTTGGGGAGGGAGACTAGTGATACCCAATATGTGGGGGAGGATGTTACAGCGAAGCTCACTTGGGAGGATCTGACGGTGATGGTCACACTCAACAATGGAGGGACACAGAGGGTCTTGGAGGGGCTCACCGGATATGCTGAACCAGGGACCTTGACGGCCCTCATGGGACCCTCCGGTTCAGGGAAATCCACTCTGCTTGATGCTCTCGCCGGTCGCCTGCCCGCCAATGCCTTCCTCTCCGGTACCATCCTCCTTAATGGCCGAAAGACCAAGCTGTCATTTGGAACGGCGGTGAGTCATTTCTAATCTTTAACACCCAAACAGGTCAAGCCTTCATCCAAAAATATCTCTGTTTCCCTATGTTAATTTGTTGGCTGGCCTTCAAGGTACAGAAGGATATGAGATGAAAGTTGTTTCTTCAATGCTTTATATATATATATTCTTTTGATAAGAGCGATTTTGTTATATTGTGGGTTTCTCGTGTTTTTCCTTCTTCTTGACCGTCTTGAACCTTGGTGATTTCCGTTCTATTAAGATGATTGTGTACTCTATTCTCAGTTTGTGTTTTTGTTGTTGAAAACACATCTATGTATCTGAATTGATATGTATATATAGATAATAATAAAGAACAACCTCAGGCATATTTGACCCAAGACGACACCCTGACCGGCACTTTAACGGTGCGGGAAACGATTTCATACTCTGCTCAGCTCCGTCTCCCTGATAAGATGCCTTGGTCGGACAAGCGAGCTTTGGTAGAGAGCGCCATCATTGAAATGGGTCTTCAAGACTGCGCTGATACAGTAATCGGGAACTGGCATTTGCGAGGGATCAGTGGAGGAGAGAGGAGAAGAGTTAGTATTGCTCTGGAGATCCTGATGAGACCCAAATTGCTCTTTCTGGACGAGCCAACGAGTGGGCTTGATAGGTAAGACCCACCCCAAGATCAATACCTTACACCTTCCCTTCTGTTTTTTTTTTCTTTCTTTTTGCAGGAGATCTCCAAGCTCAGGCCAAAAGCTGTATTAGTCTTATTGCTCAGCAATTATTTGCTTATAACCGAATCAAAGTGTCGTTACTGTTATAATTTATGTGTCTTCTTTGTTTTTAACTAACCGAAATTTGGTTTATAAATTATATGTATATGTTGTTGTTGTTGTTGTTTTATTTTATTTTTCAAGCCTTGGTTTATTTATTTTTATGAGACTGTGAAAATAGATATATTATTGTGCGGAAGCCTAGATTTGGGGATCGTATGCAACAAAATAGCTAGAAGAAAGAAAACAGTGACAATACGATTTATGCGGTTCGGCTTGGATCCTACATCCACCGGAGAAAACAGGAAGAAAATTTTTACTATGAGTGAAACATGAAACAGAAATTACAATGAATAGTACAGTATGAAATCCAAGAAACCCTAAATATAAACCCTCAAAGCCCTTATTCCCTAACCATTTGCATTGCTCATAAACGGAACATATCGGTTTTTTCTCTAGATCGTCATCTAGGTTACATCTCAGGTTGTATTCTAGACACTTTTCCACCTTGGCTTAAATTTGACCAAGCTCTATAATACAAAAAAACTCTTCTCCCATCTTCTCCACATAACCCTAAAGGGTAACTCTCAAATATTGCAAACTTCAATCAAATCCAAGCAATATTTGAACTTCAAAGCTGAAAGTAACTTAGTCATGTTTGTTGGATCATCTGTTGTGTCAATCTTCTTAACAAAGATTTGGTCCTACAAGATGATCTCACGAATGAAGTGATATCTCATGTCAATGTGTTTGGTTCTCTCATGATACATTTGATTAAATCAAATGTATAGCACTCTGCCTATCATAATGTACAATAGTCAAACTCTGCTTCAAGCCCAGTTTGTCAAGAAAGACTCTAAATCAGATAGCCTCCATCGCCACCATATACTTAACCTCAATAGTAGACAAATCAACTATAGCATATAATGTTGCTTTTTAATTCATTGCACAACTCGCAAGAGAGAAAACATAACCTATCAAAGATCTCTTTATGTCATGATCACCTACATAATCAAAATCTATAAATCTAATTGCACAACCATCAAATCTACCTATTTTATCAAACACCAAACCCATATCTGCAGTATCCTTCAAATACCGAAGTATCTATTTCACTGTCCTCCAATGTGTCTTCTCTAGATGTTCCATATATCTACTCACAACATTAACAACATGTGAAATGTTAAGATAAATGTAGACCATATACCTTACATGAGGCCCCCAACTGTACTTGCATACAAAACTTAAGACATATACTTTTCCTTCTTGATCTATGGTGACAAGTTTGTTGAATGTTTAAAGTGATTTATCAAGGAGTGCCTACAAGTTTAGAATCCTTTATACCAAAGCGTTCAAGTACCTTTAAGAAGTAATTCTTCTGTGATAAGTACATCTTTTTTACTTTTTATCCATGAGAATCTCTATGCCCAAAATCTTCTTCGTTACTTTCAAATATTTCATCTCAAACTCATCACTAAGTTGAACCTTTAACCTATTGATTTTAGATATGTCCTTGGCAGTAATAAGCCTAAATTTTATGCACACAAAAGTTGTGCGCAAGTTGTGTGCATGGACCAGGGGGCTGATGCATCAACACTAAAAAGTGATTTATACCTTTTTGGGGAGTGCTTATCACTTTTTGGCACTAATGTGTCTACCCCCTAGTCCATGTGCATAATTTGTGCACCTCTTTTGTGTGCACAAAATCCAAGGGGTAATAAGCATGTCATCAACATATATTAACAAGTATAGAAAAGAACCATCTAGAAATTGTCTGAAATAAGTACAACTATCATATTGACTTTTAGAAAAGTCAATGTCTAAGCATGAAAGTGTCAAACCTCTTATATCACTATCTAAGTGATTGTTTTAGGCCATATAAAAACCTTTTCAACTAGAAAACATATGCTTTCTTACTTGGGATGATGAACCCCTCTAACCAATGCATGTAAATCTACTCCTCAAGCTCACCATGTAAAAAAGTCATCTTAACATCAAGATGCCCTAGCTCTAAGTTAAGCATAGAAACCATGGTAAGCAACACACATATAAAACTATGCATCATAATTGGTGAAAACACTTTATTAAAGTCCAAACCCTCTTTTTTATCATTGCCCTTTGCCACCAAGTGTGTCATATACTTTACATTTTCAACACCTGGAATTGATTTTTTCCTTTCTTAAACTTATTCGTAGCCAATAATCCTCCTCTTCATAGGTGGTTTTACTAGATCCCAAGTCTAATTCTTGTGGAGAGACTCAATCTCCTCATTCATAGCAACAACCTACTATGCAAACTCATTGCTTGTGATGGCTTCATAGTATGTGAAATGATCCTAACACTCAACAGTATCTATCATAGACAATACATAAGAAACCATCTTTACATTACTACTATACCTTTAAGGTGGTCTAATCTCTCTTCTTTATCTCCTACTAGCAACACTATACTATTTTTCCTTTAATGTTTTATCGTCCTCACTAGGATCTTGTTCATCTTCTTCAATGAACTGAATAATAATGTTATCTTACTTCTTCCTTGAAATATTACACTCAAGTTCAACTTACTAGCTGACACCACAGTCTCTATTAGCATTATTCTTTCTTGGGTTAAGCATGACTGACTTATCAAAAATTACATCTCTACTAATAAGAAACTTGGGCAACTTAGTGTCATGCCACAAACTTGAACCTCTTTTTGAGGCAGTTCTCGAATACGAAGTGTGAAATTTTCACACTCATCCTCTTCGCTTTTTTCTTTTCTTCAGATAAGCATTTTCATTACTATTTTTTTCTTTACTTTTCTTTTCTTTACTTCATTAGTAGCTTTAATTCACTTTCATTAATTTGGTCAGAACCCAATTCCTTTCTTTTCCTTTTAATCACTAAACATATGTAGCAAAATTAGTATTAACCATATATTTTCATTTCTACATTGTGCAGTTGAAAATTAAACATAACCATCATTCATATAAACAACAGAAATGAAAAATAATCATCATAAAACTCTAGTCATTTCTCCTTTGTCATAAGGAGACCTAACACCCAATAATCCATCCTTTAATGAAACCTTACAAACCATAAATTCAAATTCATAAAACCTGTAACATCCAAACCCATACAATCAATGGTACTCATAAGGGTGTACAATCATCCATCAATTTAACAACTAAACACTGGCATTTCTTTTGTGCCTTCCTTCAACCTCCAAGTGATCTCAAAGAACAAACTTGTCCACTATGTCTCATCTAAAAAATGGTGTCAACTAGGTGAGCTTAATGAGTTGTAAGAGATCATAGAAAACATAAAATAGAATAAGGCCAGGCCAAGCATGACCTTTTTAAGAAACAATAAGACATAATGTAATCTTGAAAACAAGATGTGTAATCACTACATAAAAGATTTTTGTAAGCATTTTCTAAAATTTACTCCGTATAGAATACTTATACAACTTACTATTTCTTTAAAGAACTTATACATCTAGTATTTCTTGTCAATCTTATACAATTTCACCCTCTTTGTAAGGCTTATGCTTTTTTTTTTCTTTCTTATTGTGTCTTATACATTTTCACATTTTTTTTAACACTAATACACTTTATTTACTTAGCAACATACACATTTGCTTTTCTTTTTCATTTCAACTACTTGTCAACATGTATCATTTCACTATACTTGCATTACTTATGCACTTTCATTTCTTATGTAGCTTATGCTCATTTTATTTCTTTCAAAACTTATACGCTTTTATTTTTTTTTCTTAGAACTTTCTATTCTTTCATAGTTTATGTTTTTTTCATTTTTTTTCAAAGCTTATGCCCTTTCATTTCTTTTAAAGCTTATGTGCTTTCATTTCTTTCAAAGCTTATGTGTTTTCATTGCTTTTGAAGCTAATGCGCTTCCGTTTCATTCAAAGCTTATGTGTTTTTTTTTCTTTCAAAGCTTATACATTTTTGTTTCATTCAAAGTTTATGTATTTTCTTTTCTTTCAAAGCTTATGCTCTTGCATTCTTACTATATTGTGCCATCATTTAACCCCCAGTGGTGGGATCTTGACCATCATTTAACTCCGAATGGTGGGATCTTGACCATTGTTTAATACCTAATTGCGGGATCTTATATCATTGTTTAACCCCAATAATGGGATCTTGGTCATTGTTTATGAAATTCTCTGTCCCTAACTATCCTAGAGGGGGGTTGAATAGGATATTCAATTTTTTATTATTTCTTTAGCTAGTTGGTTACTTTTCTATGATGTAATAAATAGTTGAATTGAAATGACAATCAATACATACAACTTAAGCATATAATAAATTCATACCACAAAATTGCACAGAGAGTTTAAAGTGGTTCGGCATTATGGACCTACATCCACTGTCGAAAGCTCCTCACTGAGCTGATTAATTTTATTAATAATATTTAATAATATTACATGAAAAAATAATTACAACAAAAAACTTGCACACCCTATGGTTTGGTGTCTTCACTAAACCTTGGTGTTTACATTTAGTGTCTCTAACAAGGGTAATGAGAAACGCCTCCGGTGTCTCTGGTGAAAGCTCAACAATTACAAATAGATATTTTTAGAGAAATAAATTTCTCTGTTCAATGCATGCCTCTTAATAGGCTGATTTTACCATGGTCAAAGATCTCAATAACTGTAGAGGTGATTCTCTACACTTTTAGATGTCTCTTAATAGGTGGATCAATAGAATTAAGTTGCAAAGATAATGTGCTACTTAATAGCAAATATTAGTATACTAACCAATTATATTTTAAATAAACCATTTCAAAATAATTAATCAATATTAACGATATGATCTTTAAATCGAAACCCTAGCTTTGATTACCTCAAAAGTGGTTAGCTCTTCGAGCTTTCATTGCGGTTTCGTAGGATTGAACCTATCAATCACGACCCTTCAATGAAGATGGATTCTTTATTTAGTAAGAGATTCATGATTCAAGCCCCTTTTGAATGCAACAATCAATATTTTTTTTGGACAATAAATGAGATAACTTTTCTTCTTTTTTAACGCTCTTTACATAAGGCTTTTGTCTCTTTGAGATGTACTCAATTTTGGTGATGTTTAGATATAAATAGGGTATCAAAAATCCTAGAGAAACATACCAAAATGAGAGTCAATCAATCATAAAATCGTGGATTTAGAACAGAAGAAAATTGTAATTTTTCCGCTCATGACCGGTCATGTCCTCAATCAACACCGATCAGGGCACCCACCCTTCAGGGTGCCTTTTGCCTAACCGGTCATGATTGAGACATGACTAGTCCCGCCTTTGGGGGCCATGGAACTTAGTGGTTTCGTCATGACCAGTCCCTCTTGGGACCATGACCTGCCATGGCACCCACCCCAAAAGGGTGTTCTGCCTGACTGGTCCCAAGGGACCCATGACTAGTCATCTTTTTCCTATTCTTGATTTTTATCTTCTTTTTGTCCAGTCTCTTTATCATATGTTGTGGGGACTTTTTTCTAAGGCCTTGGGAGGTCTCCTACTCAACTCATCCTATGTTTTGTGTAGGTCTTAGCTAGTATACCAATTTTACCTATTCACAAACCTTTTTGGTTTCGCAGTGCAATATTGAATCTAAAGATGGCTTTACTTTTCTAAGTGTGAACCTTCAACTACATTTGATGTGCATTGTTGTTCTTCACACAATCTCGCAGTGTGCTTCATTCCTTGATATTTGTATAAATTTTATCCACACACACTTGCACTACACATTTATATTTTGACATGGGCTTGACAATACATCAACGATTTCCCCCTTTATCAGTACATGGAAAAAAATTTACAACACACAAAAAATCACATAACCCTAAAGAGATTACAAGTATACTCCCCCTCAACCCCTCAACATATACTCCCCCTTAACTCGTTGCTTGGAATCGTTCTAAGCTGCAAAAAAACTATACCTAAAGAGATTACAAGTATACTCCCCCTTAAACAAAATATCTGTTAATTAAGATAAAACAACAGATACATGGATATAAAAAAACTTTTTGAGACCACAAAAAACAAGCCAGTCGACAAAAAAGAAAGCATCCAAAAACTAATCCTCATACCCCTCACTAACATAATCCTCACTCTCATCCGTCCCAGAGTCTAGTGGTCCTAAGAATCCTCTCTTTGGCTTCAACCTAAGGTAGCGAAGTCTTCTTGAAAGAAGAATTTGTATGCGAGAGATGATCCTTAATAGCATCTAGTTGAGATGCCATTCTCTCCTGACGTGCCTCGATTCAATTGTCTTTTCTTGCCAAGAGCTTTTGGTTCTCAATCACTCACATGAATTTCCTCTTGATGTATGTCTCCAAACTCTAGTGTTTCTCAAGGATGAGCTGGGGAAATAAATTCTCAGGAAGACGAGATGATTCTACCTTTAGAGGAGGAGTTGGTTGACGAACATCCTCGTCGGTGTCCTTATGACCAGAATCAACATGTGGAGGAGCTTGTGCTAGAGTTGCTTTCGCTAACTTTTTGGCATTCTGGAGCATCTTGTGGATAGTCCCTACATTAATGGGGCTGGTTTAGTCCCTAGGGTCAGACCGGAACAAAACTCTATTACACTTCATCAAATGGGTGATGAGGACGAGAAAGATCAGACTAATGCAAGGATCCTGAGATTTCAGAGTCTTAATCATCCTATTGCATTAGATGGCACCAAAATTTATTGTCTAGCTATCCATCACCGTGGCCACTAGATAGGTCATCTCCTCACTCATATCAGCCTAGTGCATCGTGGGGATCAAATTATATGTGAAGATGCAGTATAATAGTTGGGGCCGACAGGTGATAGGTCGACACATCAAGTTTTCCCTTCGAATTGACAACCTCAATTCCTATGCGGGTGGGAAAATGAACCATGTCTCTATAGTTAGATGGGGTACTAGGTAGACAACCTCTAGAGTCCGTATTCTGGGTACACCCAACTCTAAAACTATGATGTCGGGGTTGACAATGATAGGCACCTCATAGACCTCAGTGACAAACGAAACTCTGTCTCACCGTCAACTTGAGCATTAGCATAGAACATCCAAACCTTAAGGTCACGATATGTTCCACAAATCTTGAAGAGTAGGTTCCACCCATAGTTGGCTATATGTGAGTCAATATCTACCATCCGCATAGGTTTGGACTCAACAAACCTTTCACAAATAATCAACTTCTTAGAAAAAAATACTCACATATTTAGCATGGCTTTCCTTGTTGCAAAAATCTTAGATGTCAGGGACTGGAACATCAGTTTAAAGTTCCTTCCATGGCAAAGACATGGAACCTAACGGCGTCTTTCACTTTTGGCATGTGGTTTTCTTCCTTCGCACATATGGTTGTGTTACTCCTTTGGAAGATCCCATTAGGTTCTTTCCCTTCTCTACCATTTGATGTATAGAGCAAATAAAGATCACAAGTAGAGAGGAATGAATAGGTGAAAGGGAAGAGCTTGGTGTTGATTTAAAAGAAATTGAAGAGACGTTACAAAAATGGAGCGAAATGTAATGTTTTGGCCTTTAAAACAAAAAAAAAATGAAAAATTATGAAAAGGCCATGTAGGACCGATCATGGTGGAAATCATGATCAGTCTTGGTGTGACTTCCAGTAAATTACTAGAATGCCATACGGGACCGGTCGTGACTTCCGTCATGACCGGTCATGTGGCAAAAATGTCAGGAATTATGCATTCTTCCCTTCATGACCGTTCATTTCAGAATTGTGACTGGTCCAATCCCTGAAATTTGCATTTTGCTCCCTTTTTAGACCCTTTTCCATCTCCATCTCCTTCCATTCCCTTTTGGGAATATGTGGAATGACCTTGTCACCCTTTCTAGGCTATTTCACACATTCCGATTGCTCATCTCAAGTATTGTAACCATTTGACATCTAGTGGTTTTGTCAAGATGTCTACAAGTTGGTTCTCAGTCTTGATGTATTCTAGAGAGACAATTTTTTCTTCCACTAATCCTCAGATGTGTCAGATATCTATGTGTTTAGTTCTTGAATGTTAAACTAGGTTCTTGGAGATATAAATAGCACTCACATTATCCACAAACAAGTTCATTGTATCTTGACTCAATTCAGAGTCCTTTAACATTTATTTCATCTAAAGTAATTGGGTACACCCACTTCTAACTGCAATATATTCCACTTCAACTATTGATAGAGAGATGGATGTCTTTTTCTAGCTATGCCAGAAAACTAAATAGGTTTCCAATGTAGAAGCACCCTCCACTAATACTCTTGTGATCTTCTACATTTCCAGCCCAATCAGAGGTAGAGTATCCATTTATCACTGGATTTGTATCAAATGGATACCACAATCCAAAATTTATAGTTTCATTGACATACTTGATAATTCTCTTGACTGCAATAAGATGGAACTCCTTGGGAGCACTTTGATATCTTGCACATACTCCCACACTAAAACAGATATTAGGTTTACTGGCTGTCAAATACAGTAAGCTCCCAATCATACTCCTATATAGTTTGGTGTCAACTTCTACTCCATTTGGATCAGCAGTAACCTTTATGCTAGTGCACATAGGAGTGCTTGTTGGTTTGAAATCTTGAAGAGCAAACTTCTTTACTAAGTCCTTGGCAAACTTGGACCAGTTCACAAATATACCAGTTTTGGTTTGCCAAATTTGTAAACCAAGAAAGAAATTTAATTCTTCCTCCATAGTCATCTCAAATTCAGATTTTATGGTCTTAACAAATGAGTGAGACATTGCTTCATCAGCTAATCCAAAAATAATATCATCAACATAAATTTAGACCATGAGTATATGATCATCCTTCTTTTGGAAAAAGAGAGTCTTGTCAACACTCCCCCATCAAAATGGTGGTCTATTAAAAACCTTGTAAGTCTTTCATACTAAGCTTTAGGAGCTTGTTTTAGTCCATACAAGGCTTTCTTGAGTTTGTTGTAAACTCTATAAGCATGGCTCCTTGATGAATATCCAAGAAAAATGGCTTTATCACTCTTGGAGTCAAATTTTTCAAGATTTTCTTTGTCCCTCAGATGTAACATGGGCTTCCAAATACTTTAAAGTATTTAATATTTGGCTTCCTATCATTCTAGATCTCATAGGGAATCTTAATAGTTCTCGGTCTAAGATAGACTTAGTTTATAATATAACAAGCCGTGTTAAAAGCTTCAGCCCAAAATCTTTTGTCCAAACCCATGCTAGTAAGAATTACACTAGTCATATCCTGCAGTGTTCTATTCTTTTTTCCAGTCATGCCATTCTATTGAGGGGTCTTAGGAGTAGAAAATTCATGTTTGACTCCCATTTCATTACACCAGTTGGAGAATTTATGATTTTTAAATTCTCCTACCTGATCACTCTTGATTTTCTTAATGGAGAATTCTTTTTTTGTTTGCATCCTCTTGGACAAGAACATGAACTCATCAAATGCTTCAGATTTCTCTCTTAAGAAGGAAACCCAAGTGTACCTTAAGAAATCATCCACAACTACTAGGAAATACCTCTTGCCACCTAGACTCCCATCTCTGGTGGGGTGAACCAAGTCCATGTGAAGTAGATCCAAAGGTCTACTTGTCTCAATCTGAGATACTTTCTTAGAAACTGCCTTAGTTTGTTTTCCTAATTGGCACCTACCACATATTGGGTTTTCTACTTGGTCTACACTAGGCAACCCTTTGACTATCTCTTTCCTACTGAGTCTTATAAGATCTCTAAAGTTGATGTGTCCTAACCTTTGGTTCTAGAGGATAGTCTCATTAGTCTGTGATGAAAGACAAGTGTTGGAGGACTTGTTTTCAGAATCTATGACATAGTAGTTGTCACTTGTTCTTAGTCTTCTGACAATGGTTCTTTCACCATTCTTGTCCTTTATGTCACAACACCCTTTGAAGAAGTGAACCCTATAACTCTTATCATAGATTTGACTTATGCTTAGGAAGTAATGCTTAAGTCCTTATACATATAGAACATCTAAGAGTTTGGGAAGTCCTAACACTTTAATAGTTCCTATGCTAACTATTTTAGCAAAATTCTCATCACCAAAGGTGACACTACCATTCACTCTCTCTTCATATTGACTAAAGAGAGATTTATCCTCAATCATATGTCTTGAAAATCTACTATCCAAGTACCATTTGGAAGTGCTTCATGCTTTTAGTGCAATGTGAATGACTAGACACTTGAGATCTTTTTTATGAACCCAAGTCTTCTTAACCCAAATTTGTCTAGTTTTGGATCTTTTAGCTTAATCCATTCTCTTCTTATACTCTAGATTTACATTTTCACTCTTTAAAAATAGTTCCTTTTTTTCTAATTTTTTATCATGTTCTTTTTTTTTTATTTCCTTGAAATTTCTAAAACTTTAAATCATTTTCCTTCTTCCTACACTCAAATTTCATGTGTCCTAGTAATCCATAATAATAACATGTGATTTTTGTACTAATAGAGTGAGGGGTTGTGTGTTGAGAATTCCTAGTTATTCCCTTTCTACTTTCTTTAAGGGTAAAATTTTTGCCTATTAAGGTGGGTTGATGCCTAGAGGTGGAGGTTTCTTGGATAGCCTTGTCCTTTTCAACATATGTTGGTCTCCTTATAACTTGAGTAGATTTGGGTGCAGCTGGATGTTCCTTTCCTTTGCCTTTCACAAAGGCATTTCTTACACCTTTGTTAGAGAATTAGAAGTTTGACTTTAAATCCTCATATTCAAATCCCAATCCTCTCCTATCATCACTTTTTCTACCCATGGTTAGCATACATTCAAAATTTTCATCTCCTTAAACAATAAGTCTTATGGATTTCCTTTTGTGTTCTTCAAGTAATCTAACCTCATCAATGAGTTTCATTTTTTATTTGTGAGTTCAGTACACCTTACTAGTAAGATTTCTTTCTCATTTCTCTCATGATAGAAGACAATGTTTTAACTCATTCAGTTTCATATCTACATTATTACTTTTAGCTCTAACTCCTCATTTTTTTCTTTAAGATTTGAGTCCTCTATAATATTTTAATTTCGTAATTCAAGAGAGAGATTTTGTTGTACTTGAAGAAGTGTCTTCTCCAAGGAGGTTGATTTCTCGGTCAATTCACTTTCTTCCTAAGCTCCTTATTTTCATTGTAGTTCATTATAGGCATCATGTAGGTCTTCCTTGCCTTCACCTTCCTCTTCCTCTTCTTCACTATCATTTTGGGAGGTTTGAGGTATTCTTTCAATAAAAGCAATAAAGGCTCTCACCTCATATGAGGACTCATCCTCACTGAATTGGTATTCATCCTCGAACTCATTGGAGTCATCATCCTAAGTAGCAGTAATTGTTTTATCCTTGGTCATCTTTTTCTTCTTTTTGTTTGCACATATAGAAGCAAAGTGACATTGACCTTTGCACTCATAACACACCGGTTCCTCTCTAGTGAATATTTTTCCCATGGGGGATTAATTTTTTCAATGGAAAGGTAGCTTCTTTCTGAAGTTCCTTCCATTGAATTTCATCATTTTCTTGAACTTATATGCAAACAAGGCCATCTCTTCCTCTAAGTCTTTATCCATACTAGTATTTTCTTAAACTTTCAAGGCAACTCCCCTCTTCTTGCTAGTAGTTCTAAATTTCAGTTCAAAGGTTTTTATAGACCCTATCAGTTCTTTTAGTTTATGTTTGTCAAGGTCATGACACTCTTTTATAGTAGTGACCTAAGAATTTTTTTAATTATTTTAGGATCTTTGATGTCTTCTTCAAGTCCTCTCATCGAATTGACGATGTCTTGGAGCCTTGTATGGAAGTCGATGAATTGCTCATCTTCCTCCATCCTGAAGGCTTCAAACCGAGTGGTTAGCAACTGAAGTTTAGATTGCTTGACCAAGGTTATTCCCTCATGTGTGACTTCAAGGAGATCTCAAACCTCCTTTGTTGTATGAAGGCTAGAAACTCTACTAAACTCTTCTTGACTAAGAGCACAAATTATGACATTAAGGGCTTTGTAGTTTGATGTATTTTCCTTTGTATCCCACTCAACTTTGGTTTTGTCCTTGGGTACTTTATATCCATTTACAACTAAGGACCAAACCCCAATTTTCATGGACCTAAGGTAAATCATCATGCGAGCCTTTCAATAAGTGTAATTTGATCCATCAAAGTAGGGTGGCCGGTTTGGGACATAACATTCATCTTTGGAGGCCATGTGAACCTAGGGATGGCTTATAGGATCTAGTCAGGTTGTTACACCCACACAAGAACAACCCACTCTGATACCAATTGAAAATTCCCTATCCCTAACTATCCTAAAGGAGAGGGTGAATAGGATATTTGATTTTTTATTATTTCTTAGGCTAATTGGTTTCTTTTTTACAATGTAATGAATAGTTGAATTGAAACAGAAATCAATATATACAACTTAAGCAAATAATAAATTCACACTACAAAGTTACATAGAGAGTTTAAAGTGTTTCGCCACTATGGAGCCTACGTCCACTATTGAAAGCTTCTCACTGAGCTGATTAATTTTATTAATAATATTTAATAATATTATAGGAAAAAATTAATCCAACAAAAAACCTGCACACCATACGGTTTGGTGTCTCCGACAAACCTTGGTGTCCACCTCTAGTATCTCTAATGAGGGTAATGAGAAACGCCTCTAGTGTCTCTAACGAAGGCTCAATAATTACAAATAGATATTTTTAGAGAAAAAATTTTCTCTGTTCAGTGCATGCCTCTTAATAGGCTGATTTAGTATGGTCAAAGATTTCAGTAATTGCGGAGGTTATTCTCAACACTTTTAGATGCCTCTTAATAGGCGGATCAATAGAATGAAGTTGCAAAGATAATGTGCAACTTAATAGCAAATATTAATATACTAATCAATTATATTTTAAATTAACTGTTTCAAGATAATTGACCAATATTAATGGTATGATCTTTGAATCGAAACCCTAGTTTTGATTACCTCAAAAGTGGTTAGCTCTCGGAACTTTCATTGCAGTTTTATAGGATTGAACCTATCAATCACAACCGTTCAATGAAGATGGATCCTTTGTTTAGTAAGAGATTCGTGATTCAAGCTCCCTTTGAATTCAACAATCAATATTTTTTTCTGAACAGTAAATGAGATAATTTTTTTTTAATGCTCTTTACACATGGCACCCACCCCAAAAGGGTGTTCTGCCTAACCGGTCCCAAGGGACCCATGACTAGTCATCTTTTTTCCTATTCTTAATTTTTGTCTTCTTTTCATCCAGTCTCTCTACCATATGTTGGGCGGACTTTGTTCTAAGGCCAAGGGAAATCTCCTACTTAACTCATCCTATGTTTTGGGTAAGTCTTAGCTAGTATACCAATTTTACTTGTTCACAAACCCTTTTGGTCCTACGGTGCAAGATAGAATATGAAGATGGACTTGCTTTTCTAAGTGAGAACCTTCAACTATATTTGATATGCCTTGTTGTTCTTCACACAATCTTGCGGTGTACTTCATATCTTGACATTTGTATAACTTTTATCTGCACACACTTACACTACAATTTATATTTTGACATGGGCTTGATAATACATCAAAAGTTTAACCCCCAAGGATTGGTTCTTGGCCATCATTTGACTCCCAATAGAGGGATTTTGGTCATTGTTAACCCCAAAATGACTGGGTCTTGGCCATCATTTAACTCCTAATGGAGGGATCTTATATCATTGCATAATCCCAAATGAATAGATCTTAGTCATTATTTAACACCTAATGAATGGGTCATAGTCATTGTTTAACCCCCAATGACTAGGTCTTAGTCATTGTTTAACTCCCAATAACTAGGTCTTGGCCATCATTTAACCCCCAATGACAGGATCTTATATCATTGTTTAATCTCCCAAATGAATGGGTCTTAGTCATTGTTTAACCCCTAATGATTGGGTCATAATTTTCTTACTTATCATTTTTATCAATCACTTTCCTTTTTATAATTGTTCATTTCACTCATCATTTGCTATTTTTCTTTAATCGTTGTTCATTTCAATTATCATATATCTTTCGCCATCGTTTAACTCCCAATGTCGAGATCTTACATTAACTTATCATTGTTCATCTTACCTATCATCTTTTATTTATCATCTATCTTTGACCATCATTTAACTCCCAATGGTGAAATCTTACATTAACTTATCAGTTGTCATCATTCATCTTACTTATCATCTTTCACTTTTTTTGATCATTATTCACTTTACTTATCATTTATCCTTGGTCATCATTTAACCCCCAATGGTGGGATCTTACATTTACTTGTTATTCTTCATTTATCACTTACCATTTTATCATTGTTCATTTCAAGTATTGATATACAAGATATCCATTTCATCTAAGACATTAAATCTATTTTAGAAACTCATTATACAATTCATGACAATAAATCCAATAGGATATAAAAATATATGCTCTTTTACTAAACTGCTTTGTACTCATATGAAGTTTATTCATATAGAAAAGCTTATAATTGGATTCAATCAAAAATACAATATAAGATACTTGTCTTATCTATGGAGTACATATGGAACTATGATGTTCAATACACTTATAACTTCCATACAAGTGTGAAATGAGGCCAATTGCCAAAATTCTTTAAAAATGTCATGTGAGGATTCATAGAAATCAATTTTGTAAATCATTTTGAGTAAACATGGGTGATAATGATGCTAGGCAACCAAAAATCCACAAGTAGATACAAATCAGGACTTCACATCAGAGATTTCTATATTCCTATTAGGGAAAACGTGGAATAATTGTAAATTTCATCAATGGGCATAGATCTATGAGGTTTTAATAAGGAAAAACCATTTTCACAGTGAATAAAACCATTATCATATCATGATATTTTGAAATCCATAGAAATCATATCGTAAAACTTCAAATCATAGATTTAGGAATCATGAATCTAAGATCCTAAAAGTAAAAATGGATGTACATCTTGTATAATCACTTCTTAAAAATCCATAGAGTTTATGCCATAAGCATTAAATCATTAACTTAAGAATCATAGATCAGGATCCTAGGAAGGAAAAAAGTGGTGTATGCATTGTATAACCACTTATTCTAGCAATATTTTCTTGAATCTACAAATCCTCTTGTAGAACCCCTTTCCCTTTAAGTTTTATCTTCAAAAAATCTTCATTAAACTCTTCCTCTACAACATATGTGATGTAAAACACCAAAAATAGTTAGCTTTTATGAAAAACTAGAAGGAAAACCTTAAAACTAAGTCAAATCTCTCATGGTGTGGGTTTTCATGGCTTACCTTTGCCAAATTTGAAGTTTTCTTTCATCTTCCTTCTCTTTGCCTCTTTCTTATGTTTTTAGGTCTAAAATGGGTATCTTAAGTGTTTTATCTCATCACAGATGGGTCCCAAGTACATTAAAGGAAAAAAATCATGTGGTAGCAAACATTTCCCAAAATTTCTAGGTCATATGATCGATCATGCCCTTATTTTATAATCAAGCAATGTCTAGTTTTCCTAGACTAAGATATTGGTAATCCATGATCGATCATGGATCCCTCATGATCAATTAAACAGAATCAAATTTTTATGTTTGTGTGTTCTAGGCTTCCTTGATCTATCATGATTCCTCCATGATCAATCATGATAGAATTTTGTTCAATTTCTATTGTTTTTCAATTTTCTGTCATGATCGATCATGGTGTTACACCCTCACCTCCTAATAAAAGAATTCAGTCATCTGGATTTGGAGTACCTTATTCTTGGAAAAGATTTAAATACTTCTCTTCCATTTCATTTTCTCCTTCCCAAGTTTCTCCTTCTCACGTATGGTTGCTCCACAAGACTTTCATAGTATGGAACAACATTACTAGTCTATGGATTGAATAAATCTAGAGGGGGTGAATGTAATCCACTTCAGCAATAGCTCAAAATTGTAATTCCCTACCACTAACTTTACTCTCTCTCCTCTCTTGTGTTCATTTGCTTGGATCTCCAACTTTCCAAAGAATATAACCATAAGTTAGGAAAGCTTTTTTTACAATCTTAGTAGAGATTTGACAATAAACGAAAGCCTAAGGTCATTCTAGAGGTTTCTCCTTCAAATATTTACAAGTATTTGACACGTTCTTATACACTTTTTCACATGATTTCATATAGATTCAATGTAAAATTCTTGTCTAAACCATTGGGATTTGTTCCCTATTTATAGAGAACCAAAACAATGCTCCAAAGACCCCAATGGCTTTTTTCCAATGGTAGAAAATAGAATTATTGTGAAGTTTTGAGAATTTAGAAATTCCAAAATCTGTCACTCCTAACCGGTCAAACAAAATCCTTACCAGTTAGGATTCCCTTTTCTAAATGAAACTCATCAAGATGGTCGATTTGACCAATTGGGAAAGTCTCCAGATGCCACCCTATGGTCTTTGATGTAGTCTAATCAATGATTATGACTTACTAACCAATTTGAATGGTCCTTTTACTTGAAAAGCTCAAGGTTGGCTCTTGAGGTGCAGAATTGGAGCTTGAGACAATTTTGCATGTGTCATGCCCTGAAATCAGTACACAAACTAGAGTGTGGTGTCACGTACTTTAAGGTATGATGTTGGGGGTAGGGGATCTTCTTCTTCTTTATTAACTCTTATTGTTTTTATTCTTTACATAAATTGGACAAATTTAAACATCCTTAATTACCAATAAACATTGCGGAGAAATCTTAACAACAAATGTAATATTCGGTCTCAAGTGTAGTGAAAATATACTCAAGTATAACATGCTAAACTACATAGTGGACTGAACTCACAATTTCAAACACTAACATGTCCAACTAGTCATCGTCAAATGACCATCATCCAGGTCTACATATAGTCTCCATCTCATCAAATAGAAATACTAAAGTCTACCAAACTATTAGTCAATCAAATCCTTGTCTCAAGTACATAATGTGTTGAAAGTAAACTAAATATAAGAACAATCAAAGAAAAGGTTCTCTCGTCCTCTAGACCATTGACTCATACCGAACCTGCAAAGAATACAACACTATGGGCCTCTATCTAAAATGGTTTTAAAAACATGGGTAAGCTAACAAGCCTGTGAGAAAATATACAAAATGTCCTACCGAGTAAATCGATCTATGCATGAATACAATTCAATAATCAATCGGGACACGTAGAGCATATGCGAATTAAGGCTAACCATAATAATCATCAAAGTCTAATAAAATATGCTCAATAAACAAAAGTCAACTCAAATAAGTGTCCATAACTGAAATCTATAGTGTGTAGCTCATAGAGGAAAATGCATGACATACGATGCAAATACTTACTTCAAAATACTTATCCACAAGTAAGCTTTTAGCACCTCTTGAGTATGCTTCCTTAGCTAATAGATTTCAAAAAAAAATGCATAATCAAGGGAACCCAATAAGGTCTTTGAACTCATATACCCATGGAGGGTCTCCGAAAAAAACTCATCAAATTAAATCGAATTTGATCATATCAAACTAAATCAAATTAACCCATATAGGGTATCCGAAAATAATTCTCATTGAATCAAATCCATCAAGCAAATCAACCCATGTAGGGTTTCCTCTTTCTCAAAGGCCAACCCCTATGGGGTCTCCAAATATGTATAGCCCAAAAAAATTCCCTAGGACATCTAGGGTGTAGCCCGCAAAAATCCCCGATAGCATCAAGGGTGCTCATTATACTAAATCCCCAATGACAGGGTCTAGTCCTCAAAATCCCCCAAGATAAGGGTGTAGCTACTAAAATCCCCCAAGGCATCAAGGGTGTTTATTGTACTATATCCCCAATGACAGGGTCTAGTCCTAAAAAATCACCCATGACAAGGGTGTAGCCCACAAAAATCCCCCAAGACATCAAGGGTGTATCACATAAAAATCCCCAAGGGCCTAAAGAGTGTAGCCCACAAAAATCCCCCAAGACGTCAAGGGTTATCTACTAAAATTTCCATGAACGAGGGTGTAGCCCATAAAAATCCCTTAGGGTATCAAGGGTTGTCCGCTAAAATTTTACCAAATGAGGGTGCAAAATCAAATTCATGTATCCAAAATGATTTTTAGAAACAAATGCTTATATAAAGTAATATACTACTATATATGGAATGCTAAGAAAAAGATGTTCATGTAGTCAAAATTTGTATAAGAAGTCAAACAGTGGTATAATAGCTTGTGTTCAAACCAAAACCAAAGGTATAAGGTCATGTCCAAAACCAAAATCCACGAAAAAAATCCAAATCCCAATAAGGCATATTAATTCTAAAGTTCTAACATGAAACTCATAGGATCAAATATAAATCAACATAATTATGCAAGGATCTTGTAGAGGTATTGGCATAATCAACAAGGGTGTGAATTAGATTAAGAAACACTCTTTGCAACTTTTCAATTTAGGGAAAACCAATCAAGGGTCATCAACACAATGAGTGTATATGGAATTAAAGGCATAATCATAGAAATATCACATATTTCACTATTCCCCTTTGATTTTATAAGGATTCCACTCCTATACTTCCAATTATAAAGAAAAAAAAAACTTAGGAATTCAATGATTCTATAATAATAGAGAAAAGAAATGAATAGACCTCTTATAAAACATTACCAAATTTGAGTAGATCTCATAGAATTCAAATTCTCATTCAATCAAGTGAAATCACTAGAGCATGTGATAAGAAAAGTAGAAGAATGCTCTAATAGGATATGCAATTCATCAAGAAAAAAAATTCATAGATTTACTAATCAAATGAAGGAAAACTGAGATTTCACTCAAAACAAAGGATAACAATGAAGAAGACAATAAGAAAACAAAGGAGTAGCACATCATGTATGCAAACTCATATATCCTTGATTTCTCTTGATCCAATTCTTTGGATCTTCCAAAATCCCCTTCCAATCCTTAGATCTATGCATTATATAAAATCATTCACCATAAGAATCATGTATTTTCATTATATTTCCCAAATTATAACTTAATCCACCATGGATGAGCAAGAACTTACAAAATTTGGAGTTCTCTCTACTTTCCTCCAAATTCATCTTTCTCCTCTTTTTTCTTCATTTCCTTGGTTTTAGATTAAAATGAGGTGTAATTTGATTATATATTTTATCATCTAAGGTCATTATATGTTTCTAGAGTCTTCCATACATGTTAGACATACTTTAGGGCAGAAAAATTGCCAAAAATCATAATTTTTGGCATTTTCCAGTCAATGACCGATCATTAGGTCTATGACTAGTCATTAGGTATCTATAAATGAATATTGCATTCCATTTAGGCCTCCTAGCTAGCAATGACCAGTCATTCATCAAAACTTTAGATTTTTATATTTCAGACACCTTTTGCGAAGACCACCATAACTTCATTTAAGAAACTCTAATTTATACACCGTTTGATGCATTGGAAAATAAACTTCTAAAGATTTTAAATGATATATGATTTTCACTTTAATTCTTTCAAGATTGGTATAGGTTTTCCTATGAAGTTACGTTAAATACACTCTTGGGACAACTTTAGAACCTATCAAGTTCATAACTTATCTTTGTTTCTTCACTTCTAATTCAATTTATTGGCTCATAAACACCATAATGGACCTTGTAAAAATGTTTAAAGACAATTCTAACCTCATACATGGTTATTCACATATTTACCCATTTACTGTACTATGGGGTATTACAACTTGTTTAACTTTGGCAGCTTTAAGCCTCTTTACTTATGGTCATTCATCACCCAGCTTCATGAAGATGCGTCCCTTGTGAAAATATTTCATATTTTGACTTAGACTTATATGACTCAATGAATTTTACAACTTTTACATACATGTAAGACTTAGAATGACCACCACTTACATTATATACCTTTACATTTTGGAATGAAATTTACAATTACACATTTTATATTAACAAGAATGACCTAGCCTCTTGGAGGTGCTCAAAAACTTTGTAAAATTAAAATTAAATTATATAAACTTCAATAAAAGTCCATTGAAATCAATCAAGGATGAAAATAAGGAAATTTTTTTCTCCCAAACCATTTTTAGGTCATTTTTGGATCGCATCAGACAACTCAAAATCTCCTTCTCCATTTTTTGTGTTTTTCCTCTAATTTTTGCAATGTTTATAGTGATTATAACTATTCTAATCTTTCTAAAACATTACATATTGGAAAAGAAACCTTAAAAAACCAATCTGCCATCCTAGATTACTTGAGGGGAGTACATATGATATAAAAGAGAGGAGAGATAGAAAGGAAAAAAAAACAACATAGCATGACCATTAAATCATTAAAAACTAAAAATCCTGAATCAAGAATATTTTACACATTCATATAATTCCAAGAAAACAAACCACACACAATTCCGATTTGAATTAAGCCCATAATTGTCATTTTTATCAAACTTGCCTTAGATTTGCTCCAGACAATTTTTCATTTTAAATTTCGCAATAAACCACCATTAAAACTTTATTTCAAGAACTTGATTCTATGTTTTAATTGTGTCTATCATAAATTAAAAGAGAAACAAACACAAAAATCATAAAAATTAAATCCTAGATTGTATATGGGGCTCTAATACCAATTATTGTTGACTTCTTTGAAAGACTTTAATTTTTTTATTAATTTTCAAACAAATACAGATTATAAACAATCATTCTCCAATGAGCACCATATAAAATGCTAGGATTTAAATCAAGGAAGATAAAGAAGAATACCTCAATGGATAAACCAGATACAAGAAGATGATCTGACCTAGTCTCCAACCTATCCACACCTGCTCGAGAGCTCTTTGCACTTCCCTTAGCATCAAAAATTTTACAAGACAGATTTTGAATGTGGATCACTCTATTTATAAAGTTTTTGTGAAGCCAAAGTAACCCTATGGGGTGTGGGATCCTTATAAGATTCTTATCCTTAGGCTGTAGGGCCCAAAATCTTCAATTAAATCAAACTACATTAAGGACACTCTATCTTTTATTAATTACAAATTGGAACACCACTAATTGCAATAATCCTTAATACATATTGTAATTGACCTCCCAAAGAAAAGAAATTAACCATGAGGCTCTTATAGATATTTCACAAATATGTTATTTCAATATACAATATTCCTTAATGTTCTTCGGGATGATAAACTAATCATTATCTAATCCCCTTGGTCATTAGAACAGTATCATTAGGAACTTAATGAATTGATTGGACTTTTAAAAAATGTATTTTATAAAATATTTTTCAAAATAAATTAACTTTGAAATCATTTAACAAACTTTTTATCAAAAACTATTGGTGAGATTTTTCTTGTCCAATCAAATCACATATATCTTAAAACTAAATATTCTCCCACTTAAAGGTAGTGAATTCTTTGTTGGGCATTTGTATCCTATCAAATATCATGTAGGCTATCCAAACTACCCATGATATAGCCTCCAATTAGCATCACTAGTTGGTAGTTCAAAATAACTAACAAGACAACTTATAGAAATACAAACCCCTCAAGTCTAAGGATAAATCTATAAATATGAACAATACTTATCCTAACAGTGATGTTTTACTAATTATCTTCATAATAGATCCCTTTGATGCGTTTATTTATGCATTCACATACAATCTTAAAGTCTCACTCAGTGACTACGATTACATCACTTCATTACATGACAGCTCTACATGTTGTAGCCCTATAAGGGATGTGTCCAACATCACCCATAATTGTAAAGTTTCAAGTCTATAAGAGCTAGATTATTAGATCTCTCCACACATTCCAATGTGTCTAACATCCTACAATGTTACCCAATGATCACCTATCCCATCCCACAAGATAAAATAATTATCCATTTTAATAAACAAACATATGTGATCATGCAATGAAAGGTTACAATTAATTTAATAAACAATCAAACATGCCTATATTTTATGTTTATGGCTTTGTCAGGACACATATTTCCAATAGTATGTCTAATTGTGTGATGCCTCACAATCCCTTTATTCTTGCAAAATCTGTTGAACTTACCTTAGCAAAACTTCAAACCATTATTAATTCTCAATCTCTTAATCTCATTACCTATCTTTTTCTCAATCATGACCTCCCATTGCTTGAACTTGAGAAACACATCATCCTTATACCTCAAGGTAAACAACCAGACCTTTTTTGAGTAATTATCAATGAAACTCAGGAGATACCAAGAACTACCCTTTGAAACAACACGGGATAAGCCCTAAAGATCAGAGTCGATGTAATCCACTATACTCTTGGTCCTATGAATAGCCAAACTGAACTTAACTATGTACGTACAATGCTCATAGAAGTCTAACTTCCCTATTTTTTTTACCACAGAATAAGCCTTGATTACTCAATACTATCATACCCCTCTCACTCATACGAACTAACCTCATATGTCATAGGCGAGTAGTATCAACATCATAATCAACCAATGATGAAATCATAGTTGCACCTAAAACTATGTTTCCCTGAAACACATAAAGATTACCATTCCTCTATCCTCTTATCACCACCAAAATACCATTTGTCACTTTCATTACTTCACCTTCAGCAGTATACTTACAAGCATTAGAGTTAAGTCATCCAAAGATATGAGATTCTTCTTCAAATCTAATACATGTCAAACATCAGTTAAGGTCCTAACTATCCTATCATGTATCATGATCCGGACTATTCTAATTCTTACAGGCTTATAAGGTATATTGTTACCCATCACAATTGTACCGCCATTCACCACCTTATAGGTTATAAACCAATTTTGGTTTGTGAACATGTGATAAAACCAACCTGAGTCAAGAAGCCACTCTTCATTATACATTTCGATGAGTTATTAGCAAAACATTTTCAAAACCATCAAAATTTACTTCTGTAATAGCGACAACTTCCTTCACCTTTTTCTCTTTGAACTTTGGAAAATCTTGCCCAAAGTGCCTTGACTTATAACATTAATGGCATTTTTCCTTTTTCAATTTAGACTTTAATCTAGATTGACTTTTATCACATTAACCACTTTCCTTCATTTTTCTTCCTCTTACAAACAAACCTTCAGCTTGACGTTTACCATCTTCTCTAGACACCTTTTTCCTCATTTCCCTCAAGTGCAAGGATGCCTTGACATCTTTCATAGAGATGGTATCCTTTCTGTAGAGTAAGGTAGTAATGAAGTGTTGATATAATAAAGGAAAATAGTATAAAACAATAATAGTTTGATCTTCATAATCAATATTAGTATTAATATTTTTCAAATCATAATGATTTTATTAATTTGTTAAAGTGGACTTTCAAAGACATACATTCTCTTATCCTCAATGTAAAGAGGCGTTATTTCAAATACAACTTGTTCGTAAGAGACTTAGTCATGTATAGGCTGTCCATTTTGAGCCACAACCTAGCCATAGAGAGTTTATCTACAACCTCTCACAACACCTCATTGGTCATGCATGCATAACTGAATCACACTGAGTGCTTTAATGTGTATGTGTGTGTTGGAAAAGTGTCAAGAATTCAAACATATATATAGACATAGTACTGCTGTATGAACATTAGATGTTGGATACCTCATGCACAGACTTGTTGAAATAATTCAACACATTTTTGTCCATAGAACAGATTGTGGCATCCTTCGGGGTATTTCCTTGAGTCCTTCAATGAGATGATAATGAAAAAATAAATTTATCCAAACATCAATCGGTCATATATATATATATATCTGTGTGTGTGTGTGTGTGTGTGTGTGTGTTCAGTCTATTAGTTTTAAAACAAATGCATGTGTTTTAGTTCTCCGTTGGATACCAAGCAACTTCTTCGATTATGGGTGATTATCTGGAATTTTGTGGGCAGTGCCTCGGCCTTCTTTGTGACCCAAACGCTGCGTGGGCTGTCTAGAGGTGGCCGGACTGTTATAGCCTCAATTCACCAGCCCAGCAGTGAGGTTTTTGAGCTTTTCGATCGATTGTACTTGCTCGCTGTTGGGAAGAATGTTTATTTTGGGCAGGCTTCAAAGGCATACAAGGTGATAACACCGTCTATAAAATTATATATATATATATCCATTCCACAAGAAGAAAAGCATTCTCTTGCTTGATATTGTATGTAGTTCTTTGCAAAAGCTGGATTCCCTTGCCCGCCCATGAGAAGCCCATCTGAAATTATATATATATATATATATATATATATATATATATATATATATATATATATATATATAAAAAAAAAAAAAAAAAAA
>JAOXJP010038254.1:0-13092 GCA_025762735.1 Platanus orientalis
GAAGGCCAAAATTGACCTGGGTGAAGGTAGTGAGTCCTTTCTTCTGGATCTTTATTCCTTCTTTCTCTTCTCTTTTTTAATTTTCCATCTATCTTCTTCTTCTTCTTTATTCTTCTTTAAAATCTCTGTAAAAAATTTATTTTCTTCTCTTTAAATCATTTTCTTTTATAATCCTTTTTATTCCTACACATCACCCATCATATTCTCCATTCTTTTTCCCTTTTGTTCTTGCTTCTTTTTGCTAGTTTCTTGAATTCTAGAAAATTTTCATCAAACAACATTTTTTTAATTATTTTTTCAAATCTCATAAAAACTTAATTCCTTTTAGGTTTATTCATCGCATACCCTAACACATCCGTTTATATCAAAAGCCCAAATTCCAAACCCTAATTTCTAGGTTTTCTTAAAAGTGTCACCTTTCTTGAACCCTAAACCCAACTTTTTTGAAATTTCAGCCCATTTTGATCTTTTGCATTCTTTTCTTGATTTCTATTCAATTTTCTTAGATTGCTTGTTTCCCTTTAATAATCCATTCCTTATTGAATTAGTTTATTTGATTCTTGATTAATTTCTTTAAAGATTAAGTTTTTTGAATATTTTCTTTAAATTTCTAGCATTCTTTAACTTTCGAGAAATGTTCTTTTAGGCTTTTTGTGGTTAAATAATTCTTGTAAGAATCCTTTTCCTTTGGATCCTACAACACAAAGATCTTTATATTCTGTTCTTTCCAAATACTCTTAAACAAATGGATCCTGGAAGATAAGCCCAAATGATTTTATGAATGCCTTCCAAATAACCAATCAACCACTCAGATACTAGGTCTCTGACATAGGTAGGAAATGACCATGAAATGTTGGGATGAGAACGAAAAAATTCCAAATCGTGCCCCCTACTAGACAATGGATGAAAAGATGGTCAACATATTTTTCCTTAACCATACACATCGCACACATGTTAGCAAAATTCCACCCTATACTCTTTAAATGATCAAGGGTAAGAATCTTATTCAGATTCGCAGTCCATAAAAAGAAATTGACTTTAGAAGGAATGCCCGCCATCTAAATGCCCTTATGAGGATACAGAGTCGCAAAACCATTCACAAACCCCAAAAATAGGATTTGGTCAAAAATTTACCCTTTTTATTCATCCTCCACACCCTCTTATCTATCTTCCTCAGATCTTGCCTATACTCCTCTAACAAAGCAAGCAATTCCAATATTTTGAAACATTCTAGCGAAAATGTGAAATTTCCTCGACATTTTTTTACTCCCTAGAGCGAAATATGCATTGAAATTGAAATCTTGTTCCTTGGCTGCACAATTTGATCATAGTGTAGGAGAATCCATATATATAAGAGAGCATGGCATGATTGTAGTTCCCTTACATGTATTTGTAGTGTTTGGTATGGTATAGGTATACTATAGTATATGGTATGATACATGTACACATGTTTTAATAAGGGAAATGTGAGGCAAGATATTGACAGTTTGTTTATGAAACTCTACTCTTTTCTTCTTCTCCTTCATTCTAACTAAACCCTAACTTTCACCACTAACACAATTAGTAAACCAACTCCTAGTATTGGTAATGCAACCTAGAAAGCCCTAGCCTCAGAAGGAATCTAATTGATTTAGAGATAGAAGAGTTGTCTGGTCTTCTAGATCGGTTGAGGGATCTCATGCTGTACTCGAGAGAGGTAGATAAGTGGGCTTGGATGAAAGATAGAAGAGGCAAATTTACATTTAAATCCTTTTTTCCAGCCTTGGCTAATTCTGATGAAGCTGCCCCTTTTTCAAAATTATTTTGTGTCCTAGTGTCCCTTCCAAAAGATTTATGTGTGTGTGTGTGGAATGTCTTTATGAATAGAATTCTCACAATAGATATCCTTAAAAAACCAGTTGGTACTTGGCAAACAGATATGTGATGTGTTCAAGGGAGGAGAAAACTGTGAATCACTTGTTTGTTCATTATGAGTCGGTGCATCAAGTGTGGGACTTCTTTCTTTTCAGTTGGGAGGCTGTTGGACTTTCCCCGAGGATTTCAAGGGTCTAATCTCTGGATGGCGCCTTATGGGCATAGAGGACACCTTTAGGGATATTTGGAGATTCTTACTAGGGGCTGTTGGAACGAAAGGAATAAGAGAATTTTGAGACCAAGACATCCTCCAAATGGGTCCTTGTGCTTCAATTTTATAACAATTCGCTTGAATGGTGTTCGATTAGAAAGAACTTTGTGGAGGAGTCTTGGGACGCCATGTAGGGTGGGATGCATATAATTTCTAGCATGGTATCAAATGTTTTACACGGTCAACATATTTCCATGTCTACCAGGACCAACACAACATATTATCTACACCGATACGAAACATTAAATATATTATAAAATTTCAAATTTCGGTGTTGAGCGAATATTTCCCATTTGTAGTGGATTATTGCCTAATGTTGACATTCTGTTATGCTAAAAAATCATATGAAAAACGATAAATTCTAAATAAAATAATAGCAAAGAGAGGAAGAAGGAGAAGTGAGAAAAAAGAAAAAGAAGAGAATTTACTTGTTCCCTTATGTATCTAGTTAGATTATAATATGTTTGTCAACCATTATATACTAATATTCTAATAAATGCATGTGTATTTATTGAGAATATTTGAATACAAATGTATTAAAATAAGATATAATTATGTATTAAATTAAGCTATCGTTCATAATGAATCTATTTGTTCCCCTATACTTATGTAGTTAGATTAGAATATGTTTCCTAAATTTCCACGATTTTTACAATGTTTCTTTCCCACATTTCTGATGTATCTTATTTTGGCCTAACCGACATTTCCGTTAACACCGATATTTTGAACCTTGGTTTCTGGGTGATTACTTGTTAGTTTTGTGCTTGTGTTGGGGTTTTATTTTCTTTATTTTTTGTTTGTCATCGACCTAGTGATTGTTTTGATTTTTGTTTTGATTTTAATAAATTCCAACACTGTCAAAAAAATAAAAATAAAAATCAAGGTCATAGTTTTCTTTGGCTTACTACATCACGGGATGATCTGTTTTATCTGTGACACACTTCCCACTTGGTTGTCGCCCTCATCAATCCACCCCAAGTGTAACCCAGTTGGCTTATACACCTATCTCTTGTTGGATCAGATAACCCTTTATTTGATGGCCACCAACCCTCAAATCCTACTCAATAATACTACCTCACCTAGATTACTCGAGAATCTTCTCCTAGTACAATGCTGAACTCAGCCCTGAAAATATTGTACAACACCTAATCTTTGACACATTATGATCTCCATGGCACTTGTGTGCCCATGTGTATGTTCCATTGTGCACAAAAGTCCATTCTTTGACCCTTTGCTTGACTCTTCAATTAACACCCTAAATTAACCCTCTATAAACCCATATGAACAAGGCTTTACCAATGCCCGAGCCTGGACTCAAGCATCACTTACACCCAAAATAGTCCAACTTGCCTCATCTTTGAGGTGTGATCTACCAATAACTTCGCGCATCTTCTACCCCAAACATTTGGCTCTTGCATACAAGTTGTGATTGTCCATTGAGTCATAGATTTCTCATCTGAGATCTCCAATCCAGATATCTTGCTAGGTGTGGCCTGTAAGCCAACTGTGTTTTATTGCAGCATGATCCTTCCTCTAAGGACTCTAAACCTTGTAACCTACTTCCTTTAGGCTCATGCACACTAATTTACCATTGATTTTGATACCCCGGCTTCTGCATTGTCCCATACCAATAACATTACTTCACATATCCAACCAAGCAACATCCCATGAGTGTCCCTAATGCTCCACAGTCAACAACCTTGTTCATTGCTTGAAACCATTATTGGTTGAGTTGGTTGTTGTTCCTGTAAGTAGTTAGGGGAGAAATAGGAGTAAGAGAAGAAAAGAGATGGAGAATGGAATCGTTCGAGTACATGGCCTCATACGATTGGTATTTATATTAGGGATGGATCCACTATACATTTTATATGGTGTATAAACAGTATGGGTATAGTATACCACACCCTTATGACATTAATAGCCCCCTAAATACATATTAATATCACTCTCCAACACTCCCCCTCAAGCTGGTGAATAAATGTCTATCATTTCCAGCTTGTCAATTGAGAATATGAACTGTGCTTCACTTAGGCCTTTTGTAAACACATTTGCAAGTTGATGTTGAGTTTGAATAAAGGAGGTACATATATGTCCCTTTTTTAGATGATCCTTGATAAATGACGATCCACCTTAACATGTTTAGTTCTATCATGTTGCACGGGATCATGTGCAATGCTTATGGCGGCCTTATTGTCACAATAGAGACTCATGGGTCCTCTTACTGTGAAGCCCACTTCTGCTAATAACATCTTCTGCTAATATGATTTGCAAATGCCATGAACCATAAATTTAAATTCAGCCCCAACACTGGATTTGACAACCGCTGATTGTTTCTTACTTCTCCAGGTTACCAAGTTTCCACAAATAAAAGTACAATACCGTGAGGTAGACCTGCGGTATGTTAATAAACCAGCCCATTTCTCTTGTATAGTATACCTTTCCTTGGACATCCCTTTAAGTATCTAAGAACTCTATATGCTGCTTCGAAGTGATCCCGAGTGGGAATATGCATGAACTGGCTGATTACACACAACATAAGTGATGTTTGGGTGAGTTAGAGACAAGTAAATGAGTCGTCCTACTAACCTTTGATATCTCCCAACATCAATTAATCACATACTGTCATTTTCTTTGAGCCTCGATGGACGTAGCACAAGGTTTACAACCTGCCATTCCTGACTCTTTTAACAGATCTAATACGTACTTTCTTTGAGAAAGAATGATACCTTGCTTGTACTTGGAAACTTCTATCCCATGAAAGTGTTTTAGTGATCCTAAATCTTTTATTTCAAACTCTTTTGCTAGACTGCTCTTGAGCCTTGCAATCTCCACTTCATCATTCCCTATAACTACTATATCATCCACGTAAACTATTAAGGTTGTTTTCTTTATGTCTTGATGTTTGACAAAAAGAGTGTGATTTGCTTGAGCTTGTTTATATCTTGCTTTCACCATGGCCGCCCTAAATCTTTCAAACCAGGCTCACAGAGATTGCTTTAAACCATACAACGCCTTAGTCTGCAAACTTCGCCTTTGACATTCGGCATATAGAATCCAGGTGTTGTAGCCACGTATTCCTCTTCCTTTAAATCCCCATGTAAAAAGGCGTTTTTCACATCAAACTGCAAAATGGATCACTCTTGATTTTTTGCTAGTGAGATAAGTACTCTTACTGAATTCATTTTTGCCATGGAGTCAAATGTCTCTTGGTAATTTATACCAAATGTTTGAGTATATCCCTTGGCAACTAGCCTCGCCTTATTTGATTGTGAACACCCATTTGCAACCAACTAACTTATTTCCTCGCAAAAGATCGACCAGCTCCTATGTTTTGTTCTTTTCTAACGCTTTCATTTCCTCTTCCATAGCAGCCCTCCATATAGGTTGTAGTATAGCCTTAAATACACTGCGAGGAACAAAGATAGACGACAAAGCATTAGAAAAATTGTGGAAGGATGGTGAGAGTGCATGATATGAAACAAAATTAGACATTGGGTGTTTGGTCGAAGTCCTCACACTCTTTTTAAGGGCGATAGGCTGATTAAGGTGCAAATTGTCAGAGGTTTGAGTAGGTAAGGAGAAAGAAGGAATATGGAGATCATTACCTGTTTCAGGAGTTGGTTTTGAAGTAGACTCTTGGAGTAGTTGATGAGAAGTAAGTTTAAGTCTTCCTTTTGTCCTTGTTTCTTTTTCCATGTATAGAATTGTAGCTCTTTCTCCCTCTTTCCACCATCATCATTGCTATCAAAATGATAAATATGAACATGAATTGGAAGTGGAACCGAAGAGGACAACTCTTCACTTATAGACTGCTCCCCCTGAAAAGATGGCCCACAGGATGAGAAAAAAAGAATGGATTTAAAGAATATGACATCCCATGACACAAACTTGCAACGAGTGAGGGGATGATAACATTTATACCCTTCATGATCAACTCTATTGCCCAGAAAGACACATTTGAGTGCCTTAGGGTCTAATTTGGAGCAGTCAAATTTGGGTACATGCATATAACAGATGCAACTAAATGTCTTAAGGTGGAGAGGATATAAGGAAGTGTTTGGAGATAACACTTCAAAAGGTGATTTGTAATATAGAACGCAAGAGAGCATCCTGTTCATGAGGTAGACAGCCGTTTGAATGGCTTCAGACCAAAAAGTCCTAGACACATTCATAGTGTACATGATTTCATGAGCAATTTCCAGAATGTGTCTATTTTTTCATTCTGCCACCCCATTTTGTTCAGGAGTATCTAAGCGTGTGGTCTAGTGAATAATACCAGACTCATAAAAAAAGAAGACAAATCATGAGAAAGGTACTGCTCCTCATTATCAGATCTCAAGACTTGAAGTTTGGTGTTAAATTGAGTATATATCATAGTATAGAAAGATTTGAATGCCCTACTCACATCACTTCTATTTTTCAACATATAAAGTCATGTGGCTCTATAAGAGTCATCCACAAAAGTCGCAAAATACTTAAAACCAGACAAAGTAGTAGGAGGACTCCACACATCAGAATGCACAATTGAAAATGGAACTGAACTCATTATTAGTACTGATTAGATAAACGGACCTACAGTGCTTTGCCAATTGGCAAGGTTCACAATAAATATCAAACTTAGAAATTGAAAAATGAGGAAACATCTTCTTGAGTACAGAAAAAGACAGGTGACCAAGTCGACAATGCTATGTAAACAACTCATCTGATGTGAAAGAAGATACGTTCCTCTTTATTGCAGTAGATATTGGTGAGTTGAAGTTCAAAATATATAGACCATCCTTCTCATGTCCCAAATCAATCGTTTTCTTTGTCGCCATGTCCTAAAATACACAGTATGAAGGAAAAAATGTAACATAACAATTAAGATTTTTGGTGAGATGGCTAATAGACAAGTTCAAAATAAAGTTTAGAAAATGAAGAACATAGGTTAGACTTAAATATGAAGTGGTAGAAATATCTCTCTGACCAGTGACAGAGGAAAGAGAACCATTAACTATTCAAACTTTATCTTTTCCAGAACAAACCCGATATGAAGTGAATAAGGAGGACATAACAGTCATATGATGGGAGGCCCTTGAATCAATGATCCAGGAGTATTGAAGAGTGGTAACTGAGGCAGATAAAGCAGATGCAAATGTACCTAAGTGGGCAAAGGATAATGTGGGAGTTGTGGACGGATAATTAAGTTGAGAAACAAAATGTTGGAAAGTCGCAATCTCATCACTGGATAGAGCGCCAATATTTGGAGAAGTAAGAGACATAGTAGATAACTCTGTGGGTGTAGAAGTAACTGAGTGGGCATTAGGTCTTTATCCGCTAGGACGACCACCTCCTCTACCATTACCGAATCCACCACATGAAGAACAAGGAGCCAAGTCTGGTGGGCGTCCATGAAGATCTTAACACTGATCTTTGGTATGTCTAAAGTGACTGTAATGTTCACATTTAAGGCAATCCTGATCATCAGATGAGTAGGTAGATCTACCACTACGACCACGTCCCATAAAGCTGCCACGACCACCTTTAGATGAACTCGAAACTAGTGCAGATTTATCTGTGGAAGGAACTGAAGTCATAACTCCACGCTGGTCTTCTTCATGGTGAATATGAGCATAGACTTCATTCAAAGTGAGAGGATGACCCATATTGAGGACTTGCACCCTGATCTACTCATAATCATGATTTAACCCTGCCAAAAACTCAAATGTTTGAATCTCCTGAACATACTTTTGGTAAGCTATTGCATCTTGCGAATAGGATAGGTGATAAGTGGTGTGGTGTGCTAACTCACATTTTCTTTAGAGCTGAATAATAGATTACAAAAGGCTTATCTCTTTATTTAAATTGGGTAATCCTTTGCCTAAGGTTAAACACCTTCACTGTGTGGCCAACCTTAGAGTAGGCCTTGGCTAAGGAATCCCATACTTGATGTGCTGTTTCCAAGAATAAATAATGATCACTAATTTCTGGTCTCATTGAACCAAGTAACCATCCCATAACCATCACATTTTCTATACGTTAGATCATCTTTGGATGACTTCTTTGCTTCTCTTGTCAAATATTCCTCCTTATTTCTACCCAGAATATGAATGATGACGGATTTTGACCACGTAAGGTAATTAGTGTCATCGAATTTAATTGAAGTAATAAGAGTGTTAGGGGATTCATTTACCACACCCTCAAGTGTACCCATCTCGTTCTCTTTCAAACTGGATGTTTGGCTCACTTCAAACATTATGAAACTCGATCACAAATCACAAACTAAGAGCAAACAGATAACAATAACACTCTAGTGCAGTAGACCAACCATTAGGTGTATCGGGACACGAGGGGACACGAATTGCAAAGGTCCCTTACAACATGATCAGATTCTCATATCACATTTTCCCTACAAAATTTGTGAGTTAGAAGCAGTTAAGCACATCAAACACAAGATTCAATTGGGCACCATCACGGTTTGTGAACCAAACGGTAAAGGGGGAGGCCAAAATTGATGGATCTCCTTTGATCCTTAACCAAAGTTCGTGAGGCTTGTCTCAAAAGGTTCCCCTTTAGAAACCGGCCATTCTTTTTCAAGCAATCGAAACAAAAGTCCTTCATGTGAGCAGAATCATCAAAACTTAAAAAACGGAGGGTTTTCGAGTTGCAAAAAAAAACCCTTCGAAAAACCCACTTCGAGGCTTAATTTTTTTTTGCAAAAATCACAAAAAATCCCCATAAGCAAGATGATTTCAGATCTGCCATCGGCCACCTCTGACACATGTACAACTTGCTGACATCGACTGTACAGACGCTAACGTCAGCAGGGATTTGGGCTCGTCATCTTCATTTGTATTGTTTGGTCAACTTCTCGAATGGCTCTAATACCAAGTTGGTTGAGTTGGTTGTTGTTCCTGCAAGTAGTTAGGAGAGAAAGAGGAGTAAGAGAAGAAAAAAGATGGAGAATGAAATCGTACAAGCATGTGGCCTCATATGGTTGCTATTTATATTAGGGATGGATCCACTATACATTGTATATGGTGTATAAACAATGTGGGTATAGTATATCACACCCTTATGACATAAATACCCCCTAAATACATATTAATATCACTCTCGAACAACCATCTCTGCACTTATGTGTGCACTGCCTCATCGGAGGACTTCTCACTCTGATCTGGCTCTCGTTTTGATACATGAACTCCTAATTCTCCCATCCCATACCCACACTGCCCCTTTGCATACAAACTAATTTGCATCTCAATCCTATTTGCCTCTGCAAACTGCTATTATGGCAATCAACCCACACCATGTACCTATGAACCTAATCTCTTTGTCAACACTCAGTTTTGCTCATAGGTACTTTGACCTTCCATCAGCTCTTGCCTTAGATCCCAACTTGTCAGGCTCAAAAGCTAATCCGTGGCCAACTCCCTTAATCTGATGTTTAGAACCATTGTGTCCCAACATTTGGCCACCAAGGCCGCACCTTTGAGATCATCTTGATCTGCTCTGATAGCGTCTTTCATCCCATGTATGAACCTAACATTTAGCTTACGGAGATAGCAGAGTCTATGCCTGAACGAACAACATCACTGCTGTGAAGTGACTACCACTTTTCACCTGCCAAAGCTTTACCCTGATTACCAGGCTTAAGTGCTTCCCCACTCAAGCTCACAACATATCCTCTTTAGCTGACTGAGCACTGCCACTGTTTGACTCAACCCTTATTCTAAATAACCTATGCTCCTCCAATGCCTAAAAAATATCTTGTCTTCACCCTGAGAAGGCATCCATTGTTTGTCACTTTGCCTTCATCCCCGTGAAGGTCTTCCACTTCGCATCTCATTCTGTTTTTGAATTTGTTCCACCCTAGTACCTCAGTCATTTGCATCTCCACCCTTAGTGCTACCCTAGTACCTCAGTCCTCTGCATCTTCAATGGGGAACTAAAGACAAAATTATATCCAAAAACTTGTGCCATGATCAAGTTCTGGATTGGTAAAAAATCAGACAAAAATCTTGTGCCATCTTAACTGTGGCTATAGATGTTGACTCCAGTAAAAAGAAGAGGGGAAAAAGGAAGGAGCTGCTACAATTGCTATAACGGTTATAGAAGTGGTTTACCATAGATGAGGGAGCCATTTTCATGGGGGAGAGGAGAGATGGAATTAAAATGACTATATTGCCCCTATTGTAGTGCCTAATGTAATAAAATATGAGGGACAATTGTTGACAAAAAAGTTGCGTAGATTGCTAGTCTCACCATATCATCATGCACGTTAGCATTCCCTTATATATATTAATAAACAATAATAACTACCTATAAAACTGACTAAATATTAAATATTTGAGTACTTGGACTCGTATTTTTTGGGGGTTTTGTTTTTGGGGAAAGGGTCTTTGATTAAATGTATTTGGCTTTAGTATTTTAGTCAGTTTATAGGTAGTTGTTATGATGATAATTATGATTTATTTATTTAGAATGTAGGGTGTCTTGCTGTTTTTTAGCTCGAAAATTATATGATGAGATGAGGGAATGAATGGCTAGAATTGAAAGAGTGTTTATATTATTGCAGGGAGGTAGTGTTGGCACATTTGTCCATGGCGGAGGGCTTTGTTTTTCATTTATGTTGCTATCTTATTCATGCTGTGGTTTTCATTTCTTCTCAAGTTAATATTCATTGAATATAGTTGTCAATGATTTTCATGGTTTACTGGTTTCATCATTTAATTGGCATCCTTTTAATGTTTTGTTGCAAAATATTCTGTTAGGATTGTTTTAATGCCATATGAGAATAACGCTTATGCAATTCTTAATGCCATATCACTTTTTAGAGTCTATTGTATGTTTCCCAGGCTATAACTTGGATGGCTGATTGGTCATCAGCAGCAGGTTTGATTCATGTCTGCTTGCGTGTTATTAGTGTATTATTACAATTTACTTCAGCATTTTTTCCCAGAAAATATCATAAAAGGACCCCTGTAAATGCTGAAGAGCCTTAGCTTCACCCATCTCTTTTTCAAGTTTTGTTATTACCTTCAATTGTTGGTACTGAAGAAATTGGTTACTGTGGATTGATTTAGTGAAAATTAAAAGATAGCTACTACTTTCAATAGTTGGTAGTTGGTACTGGTGGTATTGGCTATTGTGGAGTTAGTGAGTGAAAATTATTTGATTTAAGAACTACAAATGGCAGTGCTCTTTGTTTTTTTCTTGTTCAGTTAAGAAGTTGGTACCGTGTTGAGAAAATAAAAACATAATTTAGAAATCGAGGACAACAATCTAAATTAGTCTCGGAATTTTGTTACTGATGAAGGAGGAAAAGAGTGACAAGTAAAATATATTTTTACTAGTGGGATGAGATGGTAAACGGGAAATGGAGGAAATTTGAAGAGTCTGTTTGATATCAGAAGTTTAGACTGAGAAGCATTTCTGATTTATGTATACAACTCAACTCAAACAAAGTCTGAACAACTATTTGGGTATGGCTGAACAAATATTGCTTCAGCATCCCACTCTATCTGGGGCCATATCTTCGGTTAAACCGTGAGTGTCCTTTCTGCAGTAGCAAGATTCAAGAGCACATTATTAGTTTTCTTCTTCCACTAGTCTGAGTGAAGAAGAACCTAGTTACTAATTTGCTGTTGCTTTCTCTATGTCCAGCTTCTGTTCAGGTTCCAATATTTATCTTTATTTTTATTTTTTATTTTTTATTTCTTGTTTGGTTGTGCCATTAATCTAGATTTATTTTCATGATGATCAGGATCAAGGACTGTGACTTCTCTGTTTCCTTACTCCACTGAGGTGACTTTCTCTTTCGACTGTACGGGTGAGGTGGCTTTAGTTTGAATACTTGTTACTGAGCATCCTTTTTTTGCTTCCTTTTGGTTGCAGAGGCAATTGGCTGCTGAAGCTACTGCAGCATCCAACAGTTTTGGGTCTCCATCCTCACTTTCTGAGTCCAACCAATGGGAACTAACTACCAAACAACCAATCTCCTGCCCCAACCGCAACTTCTCAAGCCGGCGCTCACTCATGTCAAAGCCCGTTTACCCGTTAGTATATCACAATCCTGTGTCAGATGCTGACGTATTTGGTTCTGATGATACAATCAGCATTAGCAAGTTGATGCCTGGTGAGAGTGGGACCACACCATCCCACTGGCCTGATAACAGTTCAAGTCTCAATCATAAGTTCCATAAGACCCTCACTGAAGTCCAAAAGATGGAAGCTTTCCCAGAGCCCAGCACAAGTTCCAGAAGAGAAGGCTTCAGGTTGAGTAATGCCAGTAGTTATGATATGGGGTTTGATGGAGAGGGCTTTGATATATCAGAGCATGTAAAGTTTGAGAACCTGAGATCGCCCAACTACTCTACAGATCAGAAGTGTGGGTTGTGTGGAAGACTTCTGTGGCAGAAATCCCCATGGAGTTCCTACCGAATTGTCAGAGGTGACATGCCAATTGCTGGTGTATTGCATTGTAGCCATGTCTTCCATGCGGAATGCTTAGAGCAAACAACACCGAAGGACTTGATTCATGACCCTCCTTGTCCCTTGTGCCTGAAAACCATCAATGCAGTGGAAGAATCCCCGTTGGTTTCAGAACCACTGCAAATGGCCTTAAGATCAGTAAGGAGAAACCAAGGGGTTGTGATTTCTGATGCCCCAGGAAATAATAGTGATCAATCTTCAGATCATATTGAGGGCGGTTTGAGGAGAAGCCACACTCTGCCAGTGCCACTTCAAAGTGGTGGTAGATCCTTGATAAAGAACCATCTTAAGAAGCATTTCACGTTTAAGGGGAAGGCTGGGAAGGATTTTCTCAGTACAAAGGTGTTTTGTAGAACTGGGTCGTTGTCTTCAAGCCAGGACCCTGTTGGACGCTTGAGATCCATTCAGTCCTTGAGGAAGTAGTTACTTTCGGGGGATGCTAGTCTGTTGTAGGATTGCATCTGTGGTTAAACGATATGCGGGGGGGGGGGGGG
>JAOXJP010038265.1:0-16516 GCA_025762735.1 Platanus orientalis
TGCTAGAAGGACTAGAGGAAGGCCAAAATTGACCTGGGTAGAGGTAGTAAAGAGGGACATGGCAGCTTGTAATTTAAGGGCAGCTAAGGCTTCAAACAGAGCGGAATGGCGGAACAGGATTCGTGTAGCGGACCCCAAATAATTGGGATAAGGCTATTTGTTTGTTGTTGTTGTTGTTGTTGACTAACAGCCTCAACAGTCAAGAGTTTGATTCGATTCAAAGACTTTCATCCTTTCTAAACAGTTGGACGATCCAATGTATGGTGAGGCCCAACCTTAAAATTTGGTTTTGATGGAGAAACAACCTGATTTATAGGCACTAGGCATGAAAACAGTCTGATGAGGGATTTCACAATTTTGCTTGTCTTTCACATAGGATTCAGGTTTTGTTCAAATTGACTCTTGTCGTGTGTTATATAGACCTGGACGACCAGGTTAGAAGTTACTGACAGCACCTAGGTTCCCTTCCATTCGATTTGTAAGGGAGTTTCCTCCTACCAGGCATGAGACAAGCTGATGGACAGCTCGTGGAAGATCAGCTACTAATCCCTACTAGCTAAAGTCTTCGCAGGTGTGGGTTTTCTAGGGGCTAATACACTACCAGACGATCCAAGTGTGGGTGATAAACTGCTCCCATCATCAACCCTGAAAAAGCCAAGTCTGGCCTTTCCCTGACCTAGGCGTGAAACAAGGTATTCATATCCTTCTTGAAGATCAATCACCAATAGCTACCAGCTCCAACTTTGACTGAACCAAGGTTTCCAAGAGATGAATATGGGCTGGGTGACACACCTAAACTTTCCCTTTTGTTGAAATTTTGATGACTTTAAGAAAATCCCTATTGGGTGATTTCAAAAGAGGCGGCTCCTGTGTATGAGGATCAGATTTTGGATTTCACCCTATTTCATTGCTATTGGCTGCTGGGAATTGATTTTCTGTGTTGGTATCTCACTGCAGCAACTCAAGGAGGATTCTCATCATATAAAAATTCAGGTTTCGTATTCCCTAACTGCTCCAATTCGAATCCCTATAAAGGTTGTGATTGGTGGTCTGTTATGGTATATGTTAGGAGCTGGCTGTGCTAATTTTCTGAAGTCAATCCTGATTCCTTACCCTATTTTATACCCTAATCACTTATAAAATATGTTGTGAATCTCCTATGCTCACCTCTAATCTTTACTGTATGTTTTCCCTACATGATTACCTTGCTTTGATCACTTTTCACCCACTTTTAACACACTTCATAGCATCAGGTTTTGTGGGCAGCAACCTTAAGTTTTCTAAATCTTTAAATTAGTTGAGTGTTTCAATTCATTACCTAGGTTTGACTCTTGTCTAATACTTTGTTTCCTCTAACTCTTTTAATGCATAACGAATATAACTTAAGAATCATTTGAATTAGCATGTGAATGTTGCAAGTAGGAACGTAGTTTATTTTTCTTTATTGCTTTATCAATCTTATTCCTATCTTTTGAGCACACACCCACTAACTTACATGCATGCTGCATCAGTTTGTGGTTGAAAAATTTTCCACTAGGGGAGAATGATGTGGGAGCATAATGGATCACCAAGAAGAAGCTTGATGATTTTGGATGATTAAGGGGGTCCATGTTTCAGCTAATAAGGAGGGCAGCAAATAAAGGCTATAATGGGGTGGTAACTCAAAGGGGGTATTTGTTATATTTTTAAGTTTGGGACTACTTTGTAATAAGTTGATGATAAAAGGGCCCCACAAGAGTTGGTTGATAGCTTTAAGAGTCCCTTTAGATTTTCATGAGTTGTCTCATTTTTAGCAAGTATGTGGGTTGGTTTATGAGGTAGGTCGGTAGGAGAATAAAATCTTTCTAAATTTTGGAAAGATTAGCATTTAGAAGTTTAGCTTAGCAGTTAGTTTCTATTTCTTTCAGAATAGTTTCCATTTGTCTCTTAAGCTAGTTTCTTGGCTACCAAGCATTGTAGTCAATATTAAGTGTTTACACCCCCCTCTCCCTAACAAATTGAATAGAGTTGAGATTATTATTTTCTTCAAAGCTGGGCTTTGGTTGAGGTTGAGGTGGGCCTCCTTTATTAAAACCTAGGTTGAGGCTGGGTCTCCTTACTACACCATATGGCTGGGCTGCTAGTTTCTTCTATTCTTATTTGTATTCAAGTTTCTCTTCTACCGTCATCAAACTTCTATTCTAACTTCTAAGTCCTGATAGTATCAACCACACGGCTGCATCAAGTTGGTATAATCTATAGGGTCAAATTTTGATTGTGGTCTGCAGGAGTCTCAGGAACAAACCTGAGTTTTATATACTTAATAAACTTTTACCTCTGTGTTTGGTCTGATATTTGGTGGAGTTACTTCAATCATACTTCTATAACCCTTCAAAGTTTAGAAAAGCCTAACATTATCTGCTGAAGTAAGTTCTGCCCAAAGTCCTGATTCAAGATCACATCTGTTTTAAGCTTGAACAGTCCATAGGTTTGGCTAGTTTCTAACCTAGCTTGAGTCCATCTTGAATCTGCCCAAGGGAGCTATAGCCTGCTTAAGACAACTTGGAGTTCCATTCTTGCAGTTTGGGACAGACAATGCATATATGTCATCCTTGCTTTCAGACCCAAAGTTGGAGGTAAGTTTTGACAAAATTTTTTATCCTACTAAAGGTAATATGAAAGATGAATTAAGGAAGTTCTTAAATATGTCGAAGTTGGCAGTACTAATGTCCTAATAGTTGTAGGGGATTAAGGCAGGGATAGGACAAATTCCTAAAGTTGCTAACCTCACTATAAGGTTGGAGCATTAACGGCTTTAATGGAGTATTTGAATTCAAGAAATAATCTGAGTGGATGCTGCCTAAACCAGTGTTGTGACTATTGGTTCAGTATTGCTGAGGGGAAAGAGAGGATAACAGGTGTGGGGGAAGACGAGACTTTATCCAGAGTAGTGATAGCGAGATTGCTAACTCCTTCCCATTTAAAGCCTTCCATGAATCTCTGTCAGGTTGCAGGTTAAAATTAGTCCCTATTGGCTTTATTGGCTGCAACTGTGGGTCTAAGAGCTCTCTAGGTCTTCTTGGGAGAGATGAACAAAGCTGGTTAGACAGTAATGGGATTTCCAACACATTTGACAATTGTCCATTAGATGCCCAAGTGAGATGTTGAACTGATAGTTGACTATGTGAAAATGTTGGGAATGAGGTTCATTTGAGGGAATGGAATTTCTGTAATTGAAGTCTAATTGCTAGCTTGGGGAGTGCTGTTTGGGTGTTTTTGTAGAATCTCTCCTTGTAAAGTGGTTCTTGTTTCTTGTATGTTTTTCTTGAGTGCTTGGCCCCTCTTAATGAATACACTTTTAGATGGCAATCTGAACTCTCAAGCCCCTGTTAGAGAATCAAAGTTCTAAAACCTGTTTTCATGGCAATAGTTTGTCTCGACTTCAATTGATCCTTAATCCTTGGCTTTCAACCATTAGATACTCCTGTAAATCCCCCTATTTTCACTTCCGAAACTCTACGGAGATAATTTGTAACCTGAGTTCAAAATAAATCAAATGGAATCGAATGCGTGAAATGCAATTTAGTAAAGATATGAATCAGAATGAGGTGATAGTTAAGATTAATATCGAGGAGATATCCCAAATCATTTATGCTATCTTCATTTGGTGGATCAGTGGAGGATTATGGAAGTTACCCTCAGAATTACAGCTAGGTGGCTGAAACGAAAATGCTCTTCTGGAGTGTTATATGATTGTTCCATGGAAAACAAACTAAAGGAAAATTTTCTAATATATTAGGCTATTAGCTATACTTTATGGAGTAAATTGTTGGATAATTAAGTAGCATGTTTACAGTACAAGCTTAGCTGAGATGAAGACATCCAACTCCACAACAGAATGGAGGAGTCCTCTGGTGCAAATTGAAATAGTATGGAAGAATCTGGAGCACATTTTTTAAGCAAGACGCCACTTCAGATAGAATTGAATGGTATTCAATTGAACAAGATGATGATTTCCCCCATCCTCTTGTTGTAAGAATTTCTCAGTCAAACTCCATTTCCCATTGACCTTTAGTGGACAATATGGGGTCACATCCAACACCTAGATCCAGACTCTACCTGGTAACAAGATGGATTCCCCCATATAACAAAACGAAAAACAGAAACATGTACAAACATGGGGGTATCTTGCCTCACCTTTCAACGGCCCTTCCTAGGAATCTCATGGGTCAAAACTGGTGGGCTACTTCTGATCATTTGATTGTGTCGATTTTTTACCAGTACCTCTTTGGTAAGGCCACAGATTGGTTAGACCGAGCTACAGATCATTCCAAGATGAATCAAATAGCTCATCTCCTACCTTTGGGAATGTTCAGGAACAGGACACACCATCCAATGGGTCTTACCTTAAGAGACATCTACTAAAAACCAACTGGTTTGATTACTTTTACTGCCTGATATTTCTAATCCTTTAGAAATTAGAAACATATGATCAATGGTCAAGAAGAATGTTGAAAGCAGAATCTGGGTTATATGATTGTGGTCACCCTTAATGTGCAGCAACATTTGTTTCTAGTAATTGCTAACATAAGGGTCAGACACCCTGGAATCCATCCTGGGTTGAAGAGTCAAAGTAGGTTGCCAACCCAAGCTAGAAAATGGTCTAAATCTCTGGTCCTCATTCGGCCAACATGAAAACCTACAACAGCGATCTGATTAGAAGGCTTTTCGTCTCAGCAGGAATCAAAAAGGTGCCAGGGAAGCTCAGTTAGTTCGCTCTACTACCATTCTATTCTTCTCTCACCATATATCATGATCATCTTTAGGAACTTCAATCAATTGTATAGCATGGCCTGTATCGTACATTGCACTAAACTAGTGGTACACCTTCATTCCTCCGGCTCCATTTGCCATTTTCATCTTCATAATCGCCATTGTCATTGGCTGTCTTCCTGATACTGAGACTAGAACATTCATATTACTTCCTAGGTGTGTTTGAAGCTCCTTTCTTTCATTTCAGTGGGTACATCAGGAACGAGGTTCTATCGATACGATTGACAGCCCCTCAGTGGGATGTCACACACACTAGACTTGGTGTGGTTTGGAGTCCATTCAAAGAAGTAGGACGAGTTCTTGTTCTGCACAGGGATCATCTGTTTGTCCACCTTGGTGCTCTTCTTGGCTCAAAACATTGCTGATGCAGTAAGGTACCTGCCATATTGTGAGTCGGTGTCAGCTGCATGCCTGCACACATCCTGTTCTTCATGTCCCACATTTCCTGTGTCAATTCAGGGGTGGTGACTGCATGGTATTGCTGCGACCCCCTAGACATCAATGGAGCGCACCCTACCATGAAAATGGAATTGTGGGAACGGAATAAGTTTCACTGCAAGCTTTCTGAGGTCCGAATTGAGCTGTCCTGGAAAGCTTAAGCAACAACATGTCATTCCACTTATCGTTGAGATCAGAAGATCTAAATCCCTGAGTCAAAAAAATATGATTACATGCAGAAAGACCACAATGGATGGTAAGCCAGTTAAGCAAATTTAGAGATCAATTAATCTGTTCCTCTTAATTTGATAAAAAAGAAAGGCAATGAAGTTCAAACCGCATAATGAAACATATCAAGAACTGGGTTAGAAATAGATCACAACAGTGATCTTTTTTGTTCGAAATGGATGAAGATTTTAGAGAAAACAGGATGAAGAAGACAAAACTAAAGGAAAAACAGAGACGCATTTGAGAACAGGACCACAGCATGAGCTTCATAGCTCTGATACCATATAGAATCATATTTACAAAACAAGATTAGGAATTCACAAAGAGTGAGCAAGAAGCAAGAAGTAGAGGATGAAGAACAATGGAGAAAGCTAAGAGAAAACAGAAGATACAGAAGGGGAGATTTGAGAACATGCAGACGTAAAGAAACTTCGCAGCTTACCTTTTTCAGGTACCTCCCCTCTTACTTTCAATCGTCAATTACACTAGTATCACTTTTCAATCTAATTACCTAACCACCGTAACATAATACCACTAATACTTAAACTGTCTTAACTCTAGTTACAACTATTTTACGTAGTTGCTCTATCAACTACTTCATTGGAAATCAGTTGAGAGAAACTAGGCTATTTACATCTTAATTTCATGAAACAGAAGTGAGTGCAATTCAAAGAAAATCGCAAAAGTCCGAACCAAGATAGTATTTCTATGCAGTTTTTATACTTCTTTGTACGTATTACTTGGCGTGGTAATGTTGAAGAGCATGCTTCAGGTTGAAGTTGTGTTTTAGAATAAAGCAGAAGAGCAAAGATGGACTAAATGTTTAAGAAAAAGAAAACAAAGATCTTATAGGTTAACCCTTATCTAGGGGTGGCAATGTTTGACACGACCCCTGAACCCAATATGAAATAAGTAGGTTAGTGTTGACTGTAAATGTGTTTCAGGTCGAAGTGGATTGACCCGTTTTGACATGATTAATAAATGGGTTAGGTTTGGGTTGACCCATGTATTTATATATTCTTAACTTGACATGACACAAATCTAACCTGTCAACACAAATTACCACATAACCTGTGAACCAGATACAAACCCAACACAAAATAAACGGGTTAGGGTTGACTGTAAACATGTTTTGGGTCACAATGAGTCGACTGACTTTGACACAATTAATAAATGGGTTAGGTTCGGGTTGAACCATATAATGGTATATCCTTATCTCGAACCTGACCCGCCAACATGAAAAATTGCCACCCCTACCCTTTACCCATACGGGCCATACCTCGTGTACTTGGGAGACCTCTTCTATGTGAGGTGGTTTAGAGAGGTGTTATGCACAATCATGCAGCGCACAACACATGCCCCTAGATGAAAGAGAGCTCATTGAACTTTTGGTACAAATTCATGCTAAATTTTATAATAAATTTGGTGCGGTTTTGAAGCTGCTAACCTTTGGGCAATAAGTTTTATAAGAGGTTTTATTTTCTCTGTTAGGGAGTGCAATCACATGGGAATTGAGTCTTAGCTTGGTTGTATCTTGGGGTTAGTTTGACTATAATCCCAAGTTGGGAAACATCAGCAATCATCTAAAAATGTAATAACTGACACCTCCACAACTTGGATCTACTGGTAAGATCCACGCTTGGCCTAATCCCTTACCTGGGTATATAGGCAGTTTGTTGGTTAGCTCAGCCCCCAACCTAAAGACTCTAAAATCCTTATTCTTTAATCATTGAGTTTGATTAACTCGGCACATAACACTTCATTGTCAAAGACCATGCATTCGTCTGCATTCTTCACAAGTTGATATACTGAAAGCGTAGCATTGTAGGGTTCATTGATAGGTGTCGGACACCTTTTGCCAACAAAAGCAAGAATGTAAACATCATCCTATCTGATTTTTGTTCCCTTATCAAAACGAGTCCCCATTTCAGATCCTATTCCACCACCAAGGGAAAGACAAGCTTGGAGTCCTACATTAAGCATAACTGAATCTTAAGTGACATTTACAATCTTATAGACCTTGCATGCAATCACAATTCTCGGCTTCCTTATGACATTGAAACCAAATCAATAAACTCAGCATCTTCAGTGTAATGCTCCTTAGAAGCTCAATTGTCCGTAGCACCAGACTGCTCGAAAATGAAATTTTCAGGGAAAAACAATTAATTTTATGGGTTGAAAAGGATTCAACATTGGTGATTGGTCTTGTGGATCTGTGACATGATTTTTCCTTGATAAGGCTGTTGAGCATACTCTGCTTAATGTGAGATCGCTTGTCGATTATTGGGGTAGTTGGTACTGTGGATGGTTGCCATATGGGGCTGTATCATACAGCCTTGCCGGCCAAACAAGGCTTATATGATTTCATGTTTCAAAGGAAAGCCCAACTACATGCACATGACTCTCGAGGAAATTGCTTCTTTGCCGTTGCCATTTCCCGGGAATTAGGTGCTTTGATCACTTGGAGGTTTCAGGGATAAGATACAGAATTTTGGTTGGTTTTTTTTTTCTTACTCTGTATTGGTCTTCACTTTTTGTGGCATGTCCATTCAATGGAGCGTTCTTGAGAATTTTTTTGGTTTCTGCTCTCTCTCTCTCTCTCTCTCTCTCCACACAAATGGTGCATTGGTTGCATTCACGTCAACGTGAGCTCCCTCATTGGTGTCCATAAGGCTGTCCGATGGTACAACCCAGCATTATGGGCCATGCCGGGATAGGCTTAGGTCCGAAAGGCAAGCTGGGCCTGGTTGATTTTAGTGCAGCCTGATATGGTCCACGGAAATTGGCAGGATTGTCACTCTATATAAAAGAATTAACTCCTCAAAGTTTCATGGAAGTTGGAGTAAGTAAAAGTGCATAAAATTTTATAAACTTAGATCTGAATTTCAGGGCAATTAAACACAATGTAAGCTGAGGTAGAACCAGAGTTTTTAAAGAGCATGTTGAAAAGTGTCTTGAATACACACGGTTTATGAGCCGTGCCCAACTTGTCAGCCAAGAAGCCGTTCTCCTTTTACAAGTTTGGTTATATGGGGCTCTTAAGTCATCTAACCGTTTATGTTTTTTTTTGGTGTGTATGTCTTTTACAAAAAGATGCTTTGGGGGTTTTGTGCGGTTATGAGAAGACTGCAGAAGATCGTGAAAGTGTAGCTGCGGAGGATTGGGGAAGAGAGAGACTTTGGTGAGAGGCAAAAACGTATTTGGTGTTGGGAGTTCTTCTTTGGGTTTTTTCAAAGAGTTTCATCTTTGGGTTTGGGAATTAACCGTTGTGTATTTTGTACTCTTCTTTATTCTCTATATTAGTAAAGTTATTGATCGTCTTTTCGCCCATGGATGTAGGCAGGTTTGCCAAACCATGTTAAATATTATCTCTTGTGATTGTTCTTTGCCGTTTTCTATTTTTTTTTTTTTTGCATTGTTACGTGTTGTGACAAAACAACGCAGCGGAACAAAACACGGATCGGATTCAAGTATGCAATGCACGGAAACAAAACGAGAAAACAAAAACGATTAAGAACAATCACACAAGAGACAATATTTAACGTGGTTCGACAAACCTGCCTACATCCACGAGCGAAGACGATCAATAACTTCACTAATATGGAGAATAAAGAAGAGTATAATACGCACAAATGAAAAATTCTCTAAACCTAAGGAGAACCCTAAGAAGAAATCACCAAAGCCAAATACGTTCTTGCCTCTCCCCAAAGTCTCTCTTCCTCTTATCCCCTAAAAAACCCATAAAAGACTTTATATATTAAACAAAGCAAAACCCTAATCATTAATTGGGTTAAAACCCAAAAATACCCCAAAGTCTAAAATAGACGTCTTGTTGTACACAGTTGAATGAAAGCCAACGACTTAACAAATCTCCACCTTGGCTTGAATTCCACCAAACCAAAAACTAAATGAAGCTTTTTGGTCATCTTCTCCACCAAACCCCAAAGGGTACACAATCAGTTCTCTTTCAAACTGATAGAGTCCAAGTCACCCTTGAACTCAATCATCGAACCCAGCTTTATCGACATATGTGTTGACTCTTTAACATAGGTGTTCCTAAGTATCACATAAATATTCTCAACTTTTCTTGCTTTCAAAGCAATCCGAGCACCTCAAAAAATCCTCATGGATTTATTTTTCACAAATGTTGTACACCCTCTAGAATCCAACTCACCCAAAGAAATAAGGTTCCTCTTAAAATCAGGAACATGTTGAACACTTGTCAATGGTCTCAGAACTCTATCATGCATCTTGATTTTGACTGTACCTATCCCCAAAATCTTACATGACATACCATTTCCCATCAAGATAACTCCACCTTCAATGGACTTATAGGTATAAAACACATCCTTATTAGGACACATATGATAAGGACAACTAGAATCAAGAACCTAAACATCTTGAAAACCATCATTACCAACGGTAACAGACAAAACCATGTCATCATTTAAATCTTCCTCTACAATGCTAACCGCATTCGAGGATTTAACATTCTCTTTTTTTTCTTTGAGCTTAGGACAATTAACCTTAATGTGCCATTTTTTATAGCAATAGTGACACTCAAAATCCTGATAGGATCTACCAAATCCCTTTCCCTTTTGTCTTCCTTTGAGCAACTAGGCCTTCAGCCTCAACTTGAACCTCACTAACAAAGCCCATTTTTCTCATCTCATTTGAAAGAAGGGTTGTTGTCACCTCCTCTAAATCAATAGAATCCTTCCCATAGAGTAGAGTTGTCACAACATGCTCATATGATGAAAGAAGTAAAGACAAAAGGGTGAGGGCTTTATTTTCTTCCTCAAACTTTGACCCAATACTTGTCAACTGATAAATAATCTTATTAAACTCATTAAGATGTTCAGAAATACCCATACCTTATCGCATCCACAGGATATACAGTTTCTGCTTGAGGTAGAGACGATTCGTAAGGGATTTCATCATGTAAAGGCTTTTAAGCTTTAACTAAAGTTTCGCTGCAAAATCTTCATTCATAATATTGTATAGGACCTCATCCGCAAGGCACAAACGGATCACACTCCTAGCCTTCAAGTTGTAATCCTCCCAGTCATTTTTCGACATCCTACCAGGCTTCTCCTTTAATGCTTTATGCAAACCTTGCTGAATTAGCAAGTCTCCAACCTTAACTTTCCATAAGCCGAAATTGTTCTTTCTGTTGAACTTCTCAACCTCGAATCTTGTAGCTGCCATCGCAAAATCCCCAAAACAAAAGAACCCTCAATCCGTAGCTCTGACCTTCAGCTTTAATACTAGTTTGTTGTGACAGAACAACACAGTGGAACAAAACACGAATAGGATTCAAGTATGCAATGCATGGAAACAAAACTAGAAAATAAAAACGATAAAGAACAATCACACAAGAGACAATATTTAACATGGTTCGGCAAACCTGCCTACATCCACAGGCGAAGACGATCAATAACTTCACTAATATGAAAAATAAAGAAGAGTACAATATGCACAAACAACAAATTCCCAAAGCCTAAGGAGAACTCTAAGAGGAAATCACCAAAGCCAAATATGTTCTTGCCTCTCCCTAAAGTCTCTTTTCCTCTTAGCCTCTAAAAAACCCATAAAAGACTTTATATATTAAACAAAGCAAAGCCCTAATCATTAATTGGGTTAAAACCCAAAAATACCCCAAAGTCCAAAATAGACGTCTTGTTGCACACGGCTAAATGAAAACCAACGACTTAACATTACGTACATCACATATTTGAATCCGATCCATGTTTGTTCTATTGTGCTGTTTTGTCACAACAAACTAGTATCAGAGCTTCAAGTTAGAGCTATGGATTGAGGATTCTTTTAGGGATTTTGCAATGGTAGCTACAAGGTTCAAGGTTCAATGGAAAGAAGGGCTTGGACTCTATCAGTTTGAAATAGAATTGATTGCGTACCCTTCAGGGTTTGGTGGATAAGATGATCAAGGAGATTTGTTCAGTTTTGGTTTGGTGGAATTCTAGCTAAGGTGGAGATTTGTTGGAAAGTGTCTTGAATTCACACGGTTTATGATCCGTGCCCAACTTGTCAGCCAAGAAGCTGTTCTCCTTTTAGAAGTTTGGTTATATGGGGCTTTTAAGCCACCTAACTGTTTAGGGTTTTTTTGGTGTGTATGTTTCCTACAAAAGGATGCTTTAATTTAGGGGTTTTGTGTGGCTGCAAGAAGACTATAGAAGATCGTGGAAGTGCGGCTGCGGAAGATTGGGGCAAGAGAGAGACTTTGGTGAGAGGCAAGAATGTATTTGGTGTTGGGAGTTCTTATTGGTGTTTTTCCATAGGGTTTCACCTTTGGGTTTGGGAATTCACTGTTGTGCATTTTGCACTCTTCTTTATTCTCCATATTAGTGAAGTCATTGATTGTCTTCGCCCATGAATGTAGGTAGGTTTGCCGAACCACGTTAAATATTATCTTTTGTGATTGTTCTTTGCCGTTTTATGTTTTTCCTCATTGTTACTGTAGACACAAATTTCATGCGTAAATCTACAACATGAAAAATATGTAACAAATTCAATAAATGAATATTTGTAATAAAATAAATGGAACACAACTCTTTGATTTTACACTTTTTTACAAAAATAGTAAAACCTCTAATTCTTTGTTAACAGAATCCAAGGGCCTGACGGTGTGTTTTTTAGATTCAAGTGTTGATGATGCTTGACCACAGGTTCTCTTTAGGGCTTTGCGCTTTATCTAAAAAGGAGAGACACACTGTGAATCTTACTCTTAGGGTCGGATTTGTGGTGTATCTTTGAGATGCAAGAAGTTTTCTTCTCTTTAGCAAAAAACTGTTGTTGATGGAGAGACTAGAAAGTATGCCTTGAGTCTTCAAGCATTTGGAAAGCTGTAGAGATGCTTTGAGAGTCTTCGTCTCTCTAGAACTTCTTGCTTTAAGTCTTGTGCCAAAGGTCATTTCTTTATGTGAAAGGGGTGTATTTATAGACTTAGGGTTAGAATCTTCCAAAACCCTTGATTGTGTATTGATTGGATATTCTTACCCATTTTAGTCTAAAAGAGTGGTTGCACCTTATTTGTTTGGAGAAAATGCGATTTATAGAATTATTTGTATTCCATGAGTAGCATAACCTTCCTTCTTTATCCAACAAAATCTAGATTCGATTTTATTCAAATCTCTCTCATGTGGGTCCCATGCAAACTATTTGGATTTGCTAATGGGCTTGAGACATGTGGACTTAGTTTTTTGGGTTATTGTTTAAGACCCAGACCTAGCCCAATGGACATATCTTTTTTTTTTCTGCTTAAATTATTGATGTATAACCCATTTGGACTTTTGTGTAAATTTGTGAGAGTGTAGGACATTTTTTTTGTAATTTATGCAAATTGTAAGTATCTACTAATGCCCCCTCAAGGATAGCGACGCATCCTTGACTTTGACAAGGGTCTGGATGATGCAAGTGATGGTAATATCTGACCCTTTTTTTTACATAAAGCTTTGAATCAATCGAAAACTCAATTTGGAGTGAATTGCTATGGGTCTCCATCTTTGGATTGGGCAATAAATCTTAGCCCATGATCTTGCTGGTTCTTTAATTAACATGACATCAGCATGACCTTGACTCTGGAGCTTGGCTCAATACTTCAAAGCCATGATGAACTCTTGTGGCTTGGTATGAATGTGGCATCAATAATGATCTCTGGTACAGTAGTGAGCTCTTAACTAGTGTGAAATGGTGTCTTGAGCGATGCAAAAATTTTACCACCCACATTCAATTGGCAAGTGTTGGGTGGGTTTGCATCTCTTTGATGGCTGTCATCCACATTTATAGGGCAACATTGGACCACAAAAGAATCGAGCTTCCACCACTGCACAAGATCTTGAGTCTGTTTGGGATGCATGATGTTCACACCAGTGAAGCAAGCCACACTTTGGAATTAATCATAAAAGGTGAGCTAATGTCCACTAGTGGTCAAGGAATGGAAGTGGACACAATTATTGAAAGTTTTCCATCAAAGGTCTGGAAGTCACTATAGAAATTTTGAGAGGGCAGCATATTTGTAGTGATGATATTTTGCTTCCATTATGAAACACCAATCATATATGAACTGGGAGAATAAGTAGTTTCAAAATCTCCAGTTTTGCTAAGGTGCATGATGCAACCACACAGCCACTATGGTTGGTACAAGCCTACAAGATGCTTCACAGGCATCCAACTATGCCGTATGATGATGGAGTATGTGGTCCCGTGATGGCTGAGCCGATTAACCGAGCAACCCCCCCGGTCCATCCAGTTCGTTGAGCAACCCACTATATGTCATAGTACTGGATCCCGATTCCTGATTGACTGATCAGAAAGGAGAATGCCGATAGACCCATCAAAGAAGATGATTACCGACCGACCCAACCGATAGTGAGATTGCTGACCGACCAAGCAGAGAGGGGAATGCCGATCGACCCATTGGAGAGGATGACTACTGATTGACCCAACTGATAGTGAGATTGCTAACCGATCCATCAAAGAGAAAAGTTGATGACCGACTTGTTAGAGATGTAGAGTACTGATCGACCCCTATTATCTCCCAACGGGCTCATCGATAAAAACAACCGAGGGATGACCACCCATTGCTCTCAAGATAATAGATAAACGCCGATACTCGAGCGGACCGCGAGTAAGATAAAAGTGGTTACGAGATGCAGAATATGACAGAGCAACAACCAACCCAATACTGACACGTGTGTCACCCCTCCACTTTCCTGTAATCAACTCGAAGAATATTAGAGTAGGGAGGGAAGAAATGAGATAAAAGGGGGAAAGGACCCCTGAAGATGAGGTGAGTACAATCAATCACTCCTGAGAGAAGGACTTTATTCTCTGATTTTTTTCGATCTCTGCCTTAGACGTTGGAGAGGTGTTGGCCGGCGCCACACCATGTCATCTTCCTACTAGTGTGCAGGTGCCATCCAGATTCCAGATCGAGGGATATCATTGGACCATTTGAGTGATCCAATTCGGGCATCATCAGTTGGTACTGTTTGTGGGAATGAGGAAGTTTTCGGTAAGATAAAGGTTTTATGGTAGAAACTCAATCTGAAAGAATGGAAGCTCGTTGGAATGCATCGTCCATGAGCTATTCGGGAAGGGGAGGGGTCGAAGCAGCCTGGATTGCAAGCTTGGAGCAAAAGCTGCAAGACTTCCACTGCAACGTGGAAAGAATGATGCAACAAAACCAGGAGTTGAGTTGCAGGTTGATGGAGCGGATGGAACATCTATGTTTCGGCGATGAAGAGACCTAGGGCGATATGTATGCTGGACTACGGGTGGAAGAACCTAGAAGGGAGAGGGAAGATGACAACCAGGGCCCAGGAGCTTCAGTGTCACAACATACCAGTAACGCGGGTGTGGGAACCACCGCCAAATAAGAGAACCTTATTTGAAATTTGCAGGATTAGCTGAACACGGTAATGAAGGCCATTCGTGGTAAAACGCCTTCTACAGTGGAAGCACTGGTGTAAAAGACGGATCACCCCTTCTCCGTTATGATCATGTCGTATCCTCTCGCCAAGAAGTTCGCAATTCCCTTAATGGAGCCGTTCGATGGAAGCAATGATCCGTTTGATCATCTCAAAACTTACAAGACTTTAATTCTCCTGCATGATTACTCAGATGGGGTCATGTGCAGGGTTTTTTTTGACAACTCTGAAAGGTTCAACATGCAAATGGTTTAATAGCTTTCAACCCAACAGTATCAATTCCGTTTTTGAATTAAGCCAGTTATTTATGGGCCATTTCATAGGGGGAAGACGCTATCGCAAGCCGGCTACCTATCTTCTCAATGTTAAATAAGCAAAGGGGGAATCCCTAAGGGACTATGTCTCTCATTTCAATCAGGAGGTGATGCAAGTAGATGATGTCGATGAAAAGGATGTGCTCACCGCCTTCATGGGCAGGCTATTGCCCACAGAATTCCTATTCTCTCTTTTGAAGTTGGGCTCAAAAACACATGAACACCGAGGATGCAATGACGAGAAGGGACCAAGGGAATGAGCTCTGTGTGCTGTTAAAGAGAAAAAGGGATGACCGACTGAAAATGGTCAAAGCTGAAGCCAAGACAAGAGATAGTGCTGACTGGGTGACACAACCTAGGGAACCACGTGCGCCGACTCGTAAAACATAGACGTACACCCCACTCAATTCCCCACTAGAGTAGGTGTTCATGTATGTACGGGATGACCCTTCCTTGAAGTGGCCTGAGAAGCTCAAGACCCCCCAGTGAAAAGATCCTAGAAGAAATATTTTCGATTCCCCCACAACCATGACCACAATATAGAAGAATGCATCAACCTTACAAACTAAGTAAAAGCACTCATCCGATAAGGAAGACTAAGGCACTTTGTAGCAGGTCGCCCTCGAACATTGCCAGAAATGGTGGAGGAATCACCGAGCTGAAGGAATACAGAATTTGAGCCATTGCGAGAAATAAAGGTCATTACAGGTGGCTCAACTAGAGGTGGCGAGTCGTTGTCGGCTAGGAAGGCGCATGCCCACGCGGCAAAAGCCTTACAAGGGGAAATTTATTTGACCGAGAGACCAAGGAAATGCCCTCAGACCTGGCAGGAGAATATCACACTTACTGAAGAAGATTTTAGAGGGGTGCACCATCCCCATGATGATGCCTTGGTGGTCATGCTGATCATAGCCCGCCATCGGACCCAGAGGATAGCAGTTCAACAGATATCCTGTACTTGTTTGCTTTCGAGCAAATGAGAATTGGAAAGGAGAAAGTCCGACCAACTACAACACCATTGGTCAGCTTCACCGAAGATAAATTGTATCCCGTTGGGACCATTACACTGCCTGTGATGGCCAAAAACAACCCCCAATAGGTAACCAAGGCACTCGACTTCTTGATTATAGATTATCCCTTGGCTTATAACACCATCCTAGGAAGGCCGATGCTTAACAAGATGAAGGCTATTACCTCAACTTATCACTTGCTAATGCACTTCCCAACCGAGGAGGGAGTCAGAGAAGTTAAAGGAGATCAGATGGTGGCCAGAGA
>JAOXJP010038276.1:0-16515 GCA_025762735.1 Platanus orientalis
GTCCTGTACACCAATTCATAACCACCGAGTGTTTGGGTCAGAGATCACTATATTAAGCTCTCAATGATGAGGATAGATGAACCATTATTTAAGCACCCAAAACAAGATCAAAGGAACCATTTAACCCAATGGAGCAAGGGTGCACATATACAGAGATCCGGTTTAGGCCTAAATTTGGCCCCATCAAACATCCCTTTGATGGTAAGGGGTCTTCAATTTAAATATTTCCTTTTTTAACTTTAATGACTTTCATAACTTTCAGAATAAAATAGAGAATATAAGTATCTTTCTGGATCACGCTCATTTTAAACACCAACTTTCAAAATTTCGGAATGTTTATTTCATTATCTTCATTTCTTACTAATTTCTCATGGTTTAATCCATAAACCTTTTCATTATTTGCTACAGAACAAAGTTAGGAACATGTAAAACATCATACATATCATAATATTACAAAATTTGAAGTAAAAAGTCAGAAAATTAGAAGTTTGACCCAACCTAGGCAATTCTAAGAGTATTTAAAACTGATTTTTCCTCTTCTAAAATATTAAACTATTGATACAACATGTATATTACAGATTTTTTATGCTTCACAACTTTTACTTAACTTATACATGTTTTACAATCATACTTTTGAAAACAAGTAATTTCCCAGATGTTTCTTTGAAAAAAAAAAAACTAATGAAAAACTTCAAAAAAACTTATTGTAAACCATCAAACTTGAAAACGAAATAAAAATCTATGAACCTAAGATAAAAAATATGACATAAGGTGATCATGATACTTACAAGTTCCATAGATTAAACCTCAAAATCACTTGATCTTTAACTTTACAAAAATCATAGAAAATTTCCCAAAATCCTTCGACCTCTTCTCTTTGACTTTCCTTGAGTGTTCTAGGGCTCTTACTTGTGTGATACTAGGGTTTAGGGTTAAGTTTAGATCGTTCGTATAAAGATAAGAGGTGTCCAAATTGAATTTGGAAACTTCCCCATTCAAAACTAAACTTTAAAAAAAAAAAAACACTAATCTTGAATTTAATCACGATTTTCAAGTTATTTATGATTTTGTCTCTAGATTAAAATGGTTCTAACTTTCTCTCTAGGACTTTATTTTTTGAACCATTTGTTGTATTGGAATCTAGTCTTCAAGACCTTTTTTTGGCATAATTTTCATAACTAAACTCTTAGGTTTACTATTTTCATCTAATTTCAAAGTTCTTCCATGTTTTTAGGTATATAATTCAGTTATAGGCATAATAATTAAAATCCATAAGAAAAATCTAGGGTATTATTACATCCTCCCCCACTTAAAATAATTCCATCCTTGGAATTCAATATACCTTGGTTTAGAGCAGGTGTGATATTTCTCTTTCTTCTTAGTTTCTCCTTCTCAAGATGCTTATTTAATAGTAAGATTCCTCAACAACACCTTCACTTAAGGTACCATCTTAAATCTTAGCACTTATTTATTCCAGTCAAAAATTTGCACCGGTTGATCTTTGTATGATAGATAATCCTAGACTTGTAAAGGTTCTTACTCTCACATGAGTAGGATCGTACACATACTTCCTCAACATATATACATGGAAGGTCCTATATACATTGGCTAATTTTGGTGGTAAGGATAACTCATATGCAACAACTCCAACCTTCTTTAGCACTTCAGAAGGTCCAATGTACCTAGGGTTCAACTTTCCCTTTTTCCTTAACCTCATTACTCCTTTAGTTGGTGAGGTTTTTAGAAATATGTGGTCTCTAACCTAGAATTCCAACTCTTTTATTCTTTGATATGCATAGCTCTTCTTACAACTTTGTGTAGAAAGTAACCTTTCTTGAATTATGTGAATCTTCTCCATAGTAACTTGGACTAACTCTAGCCCAAGAAATCTTTCTTTCACCTACTTCAGACCAATAAATGGGAGTTTTGCACTTCCTTCCATATAATGCATTAAAATGTGTCATTTGAATGCTAGCTTGATAGCTATTATTGGAGGCAAACTCAACCGAAGGAAAGTGCACATCCCAACTTCCTTTTAAGTCAATAACTCATACTCTCAACATGTCCTCTAATGTATGAATGGTCATCTCAGATTGTCCATCCATTCGTGGATGAAATGCCATGCTAAAATTTAACTAAGTCCCCATAGCTAGTTGTAAGCTCTTTCAAAACTATAAAGTAAACCGTGGATCTCTACTAAATACAATCCCAATAGGGATAACACGAAGTTTCATGATCTCCTCGATGTATAACTCAACCAACTTATGAAGTGGAGAGTTCACTTGAATAGGTAGAAAGTGAGCAAACTTTAATCACCTAGATAGCATCAAATTCTCTTTTGGTTTTGGGTAGACCTATCATAAAGTCCATTGCAATGCATTCCCATTTCCATTCAAGTATTTCCAGAGGTTACAACTTACCTGATGGTCTTTAATGTTCAGCCTTCAATGACATGTCAGACACTTAGAGACACAACATGCCCTACTTTAGCTAATATGTTGTGTATTTTTTATGATTTTTTGTAGACATAATCTTGGGCTTAATTTCATGTATGATGTTCATCTATTGCCTACCTATATCTACCTATAATTTTACAATTTTTCAAAACCCCTAAGGGGCTCAAAATATGAGAAATCCATCTGTTGGATTTGCTCTTAGTAACTAATGCCTGAATTTTATAGAAATAAAATTTAGGTGTTGGTCAAATAGATGTTAAGGATAAATTTAGGCAGTACGGTCTAAGACCCACCCTAAGGAGCCCTGATTTTCCCTAAAACTATTCTTAGGCTATCAAAACCCTCTAAAGTCCAATCTTGTGCTCAAGCACCTCTGTGGGCCCTGACTTCTCTTCCAACGTTTGAATTTAATTTCAAGCATTAAGTAGAGAAATTCAGGCATTTGGGTGGATTCAGGTATTAAGCCTATGCTAAAAATCATTTTTTTTTTTAAAATTGTCAAAGTCATGTCCATGACCTAGGGTTAGCCCAAAGACGCAGGAGGAACCCACTCCTCATGGCCCCACAGGTGTGGTCCAAAACCCAAGGCTAGTTGCTGATTTCAACAGCCAACACCTGAATTAAAATTCAGGCATTAAGCCTACATAGAATGTCCATATTTCCCTTTTTCGGGAGGAAAATCTTCACCTTTATGAGGGCCTCACCTTTAGGGATTGGCCCCTTTGACTCTAGATAACCCCTCTACCTTTCTATAAAGATCTCATAGCTATGGGACCTATCCCAACACTGGAGAAACCCAAACTAAGTTGTTGACCTAGTCAACATTTAATGCCTAAAAATTGAGGCGTTAGCTTGAAAATTCAAGTGTTAAGCCTATATCAAATGACAACATTGCCCTCTTTTAGGGGGCATATCTTTACATCTATAAATGCTTTAACCCCTAGGGTTACACAAAGTGACCTTAGAGGACATCCTCTATCCTTATCCAAGGGTCCCACAACACTAGGACCCATAGAAACATCTAAACAAACAAGGTTAAAAGGCTGATTTGATCAGCCTTCAATGCCTGAATTTTACCCTGAATTAAATTCAGGCATTAGGTTAAAATTCAAGCGTTAAGCCTGACACACAGAAAATACAGATTTTTCTCCTTTCTTACTTTTTGTGTCAAGGTTAATTCCAACCCTAAAACCAACAAATGAACACCTTAGAGGGGTCCACCATCCCTCTAAAACTCATAAACCTGAGGTGTCCCTCCTGCTAATTAGTGACTTAACCTAAAAAGGCAAGTTCTTAAACTTTTCAGAAGCTAACCCTTGAATTTTCTCTGAATTAAATTCAGGCATTGAAAGTAAATTTAGGCATTAAGCCTGTGGAAAATGCAGAAACCTGTACACTTTAATTTCCTCTACAAGCATGTATTTTATGACATTCTTAAGCGAGTATAGATAAGAGAAGCCACCCTAAAAGGGTGGGTATTTGGGGTGCCTAACACCTTCCCTAAATGTAACTATATAACTTACCTATTATCTTAAGAAAATATAGCAGTCTTAGGAGTTAAACCCGTAAACCTCTGGGTCTAGACTTCTCCTCTTCACCCAAAAAGGAGAACTGATATTCAACTCTGTTAGTTAACCCTGAGTTGGTGGTGACTCCCAAAAATGTCTAACGCTCTAGAAAATGGTATGCAACCCTTATGCATCGGCATCACACATTGAAGAGTGGGCCTGGAAACCACGGGCAGGCGGGAAATCTGAACCTCCCTAAGACCTCGGCATCCACATAATGGCGACTCCACTGGGTATTGTTTAATCTCTGAGCATATACTTATTTAAACTACCATAAATACATGCTTTTATTGTTTATATGCTTTGTCTTACATGTCTACATCACTTTCGATTAGATCTAGGACACTCCATTAGTTAGTTTAGATAACACTCTATCTTTAACATTAATCAAACTTATATGCTTATGATAGAAAACATGCTCATTTTTTATCTTGGACAACTTGAATTAGTTAGTAGGACTAAATTCCCTTGGAATAATTTGTATAAATACATGTTTGTTATTTTTCACATTTTGCACAAAATGAGTTTGAGGACATGACATTGCACTAATGCATCTCTTTCATATTTACCCTATCTAGGTCATTACCCACCAATGGACAGACATTGGATCACATATAGGATGGGAACAACATATGAGTAGTGGCTGCTACGTTTGCTTGGTTGGACCGAGTTACCCAAGCCAGTCATCATCTCACGATCCGATCTTTTTTGGGGAGGTGTTTAGACTGGTATGCTTGGCTTATAGAATTTCAAAGACGCATGCATATGTAGTCATTTTTTCAAGTAAAGTTTCTTAGGAGACACTAAATAGATTAGAGGTCTATCTTTAGGAATTGATTTGTTAAAACCGTTACTGTGTTCATGCATGATTCATTAACAGAACTAGGAATTCATGTCCAATTTTTTTAAAAAAGTTCAAACTTATTTTTTTTAGATAACTTAGGCCAGATTTTACCTTCTTATCAAAATTTGGATATATCTCACCCCTTTTTCTTAATATAAGTAATGTGAATACGTATATCATGTAGACACTCCACAAGTAAAGTAAAAACAAACCATTTCATTAAAAGTAAACAAATAATTACATCCAATTATTTTAAAAGAAAAAAGACGAAAAAAATAAACAACTTTGTTGATGCAAAGACATCATTTGTCAAATCCATGGGCAAAGGTGCGGAAGAAGCTCCAACAGTCAAGCCTTGAAGACCAAGACTCCAGTCGGGCCCTAACACCCAAGAAGATAAAGACATGCATGTAGTAACTTCATAGGGTTCATGTAGTATGACCCAAAATGTGTTCACACACATGTAGGAACACCTCAAAATGACCCCAAGCTCTTGTGGACCTCCTAAGAATCACAAAATAATGAAAATGAAGAATTCATTGTTTGTGATCGATCATAGACCCCATGATTGATAACAAAAATATTTTTGGGTCACTAGAGGATTAGGCCTCTTCTCCATAATCGATCATGGACATGGGTCCTAAGACCCCATGATCGATCATGGACTAGTTATGACTTAAGCATAGGCCCACACCATGGTGACGTACCTGAGCATTTTGTGGAGGTCATGAAAAATGACTTCATGATTGATCACAAACCCCATGATCGATTATGGATGAGAGATTTTAAAATTCCGCCAAACTTCGTATTTGAATGAAGGGCTCACATCTCAAATGAATGTTGTGTGGCTACTCTAAAAGAACCCCTAAAGACCAAGGTTTAATCCAAGGAAAGTCTAAATACCAATATATGCTCTTATGTGCAATTTCTCAAAAATCCCTAAGTAAATAATGAGCCGAGAAGTAAGTATGGTCATCTTAACTTAAAATGGCTATAACTTTTGATCTTGATGTCCTCTCAGAACCCACGAGTACTCAAAATGATTGGATCAAGGAGATCTTGATAAATATCAGATCATAGATTGTAATCGATCATGGGGTTTGTGCTCAATCATGGCCATGTTCGATCATAAAGTCCACGATGGATCACGATAAAAAATCAGACTCATAACGATTAGTTTTTGGAACATTTTTTTGACCGTTGGAGGCCATGGGGAGCCTTGGTTCGACCCTATAAGAAGGGGATTGGTCCAAAATGAGTAAGAAACAGCTATCAAACACATTAGAAACATTATTGAGAAATAATTTGGGAAAAATCACTTGAAATCCTCTACATGAGGTGTTTTTGAGAAAAAAGGGTTTGAAGGATTTTAGCAAAGGTAAAGAGATGGGTTACTAGGCAAGGAGAAGAGCTCTACAAGTTTCACACTCTCTCTACACTCTCACTCAAGCTTCCAAGCTTTTAAAGAAGAAGAAGAGAGTTATTTCTCTCTCTTGTGACTACAAAGGAGGTTTCCTTTGCAAGAGAAGAGAGAAGAAAGATTGAGGACGGTGCTCCTACACTTCCCTGCATTCAAATTCCTAAAGCTTTTGCTTCACAATTAGAGTTTTCTTACATTGTAGTTTGTTTTATGGTTATATTGTATACTTAGACCACCACTACTTATGGATCCTTGGAGATTTCATCTCCATGAGATATTGCCCTTCTTGTGCTTCACTTATATTTGCCTACATAGAGGCTTTTACTATTGTGTGAATTTATAAGCATACTTGCCTTTTTTTAAAGGCATTTATACACTTCATTTGCTTGAGTAGAAATCATATTGGCATATCTGGCTAGTGAGAGCCACTCTCTACATTGGGACTTTGTTTCCCTTAGTTGACCACATTGATATATTTGGCTAATTTAAGAGCCATATTGTATTGGGACCTTGTTCCCTTACTTGGACCATATTTTCCATATTATGTTATTGAGAACCATATTAGTAGTCTACCTAATCCCTTGTGTCAATAGTCAGAGACACCGTGTGATGAAGTGTAAGTCCTTGGCTTAGAGACAACAAAGGTCATGTTTGCCGGAGACACCAAGCATATAGTGTAACACCAAATTTCAAGCCTGTTGTATGAGGTGAAATTCGTTGAACAAATTTCTTAGCCATTTTAGAGGCTAGTTTATTATTTTTATGAGTGAGAACTAAAATTCCAAGTTGCTCAAACTTGTTAATTACAGCTGTTTAACACAGCCACCCTTTGATTATCTTTAAGCCACATATCATAAAAAGAGAGTTGCAATCATATAAAAGAGAAGAAGAAAGGGAAAGTAGAGTGTTATTTCAAATATATATATGTAGATTACACTCGTTGGTTCACCAATAAGCTTACTTATTCAAAACTGATTCATTTTCAAGCTTCCTATGATATCTTCTCAGGAAGCTTGCAGAGGTATAATGAACGTGCTTCCTCCTCCTTGGAAGAGAGGAAGTTGTCAAACTTTAAGGGATGAATATGGCTAACCTTGCAGTGGTCATTTGCTTTGACTTTCTCTTTTGCTCTTCCTTCTCATTACTGTTGTTGTCATGCATATTTCTTGTGCATGTGGGTATTTATAAGCCATAAAAACGAGCTTAAAGAAGAGTCCTCATTTGAGGAGAACTCTATCTCTCTTGTATCATTTTAGTTGAGACGAAATTCCTTGAAATCTTATCCCAATGATCGAGAAGATCTTTTTATGCGAGAATCCACCCATTTCCATCTCCTGGGATGTTAATGGACTCACAAGAGTCATGACTATCCAAAACACCCTTCCTATAGAGAGATAAAATCGATTTTCTATTTTTGGTTTCTGCAATGCATGAGTCCATTAGCGCATATTTTTTGGTCGAGAGTGTATCTCTGAACTACTTTCATCCGTGGTGAAAGATAATCCAAATCTCCATTCGCCATAACATGTATAGTGAACGAGAAATTTATTTCTCATTCGTGCACACTTTTTGGGTGTCAACACATAGTTTAAGGTTTTTCCATATACCTTGCATCTTTGTGTCACTGGTTAGAGATGCCAGTTAACGGACTGCAAGACCTTGGTTCAGAGACAACCAAGGTCATACTTGCCGGAGACAACAAGCACATAGTTTAAGGTTTACACATATACCTTGCACCTTTGAGTTAATGATCGAAGATGCCATTTGATGAATTGTAAGACCTTGGCTCAGAGACATCCAAGGTCGTGCTTGCCGGATACACTAAACACATAATTTAAGGTTTACTCATTCTTTGTAATCATTGTGATTGATTAATAAAATTAAGTAGTTGAAAGTGGACATAGGCCTCGGTGTGACCGAACCACTATACATCTTGTGTTGTGGTGTGTGATTGCTCTTCACTTCTATATTTTCAATCATTAACATTTGAGCTCCAAACACATTAAGTGAGTTAAATTAAAATTGAACATCACTAACTAACTCACCTAATTAGGATTAGGGTAAAAGGAATTAAAAAGAATTAAAAATTTTAATTATATCTTATTCACCCCCTCTAGGATTAACTACAAGGTATTTCAATCTTTGTTCACATGGCAAGCTGGCTAGATGCCATCAAGATGCTGGGATGGATGTGTTCTCTAAGGAGGTTACCTTTATTAGGGCCTTGGACAAAATGGTTAACCCATACATCATAGCACACCTTATCAATATTAACATGAGAGAAAATCTCAAACAACTTCCTGGTGGTCTTGGGTTGATTAGCTAGTATGTTGGTTCATGGGAGATAATCATTGAACAACTACCCTTCTATGGTAGTTTGGAGATGTCTATAAAGTCCTATAAAGTGTTGCCAAATTCACCATATTGGCAAAAAAATGTGTTGGTGCTAGGGAACCATCTCAATGAAGCCTCCACCGACATCATGGTGTGGCAAGAGAAGTGGACCATTGATCACTTTATGGCCTTGGTCATATTTGTTCCCTCAATGGAGTCACCCATTCTTTCTTGGCAATACCCAACCCACAAGCTCCATTTTCCATTGGGAGTGATGGATGATGAGCCATGGAACCTCTTGTCCACTCTTCGGACGTTTCCGAGTTGTATTTGTCTAAATAGGGTCTTCATCTTTGTGATCTCTGTTTTGCCTAAAGGAACACCTTCCTTTAAAGAAGGAATACGGGTGGGAGCAAACGAAAAGTCAGCTGCTCCTATTGTTAGAATGGCTAGCTTACTCCAACCTCTCTTTAAATTGATTATGTAATCTATAGGGTTTCTTTCATGAGCATTGATGCTCAGGACAAATTCATGGTCAAATAAGCTTAAGCTCTGTACCCATGGATGTTTTTGGCACTAAAGAGAAAGAATTCTCTGCCTTCTTACTCATGGAGTTCTTTTTCTTAGGAGGCATTGTTTCTACATAGACAAAGAAAAAACCAAGTCAATTACTTACATAATAAGAGAAGAGAAATGAAATGAAAATGAATTTTTTAAAATTTGCAAAATTTGGCTAAGTTTGGAATTTTAGTCGTGGGTCTGAATTAGTCGCTATTAACAAGTTCAGTCGTAGACAGCTAGATACTAGTTGCGACTGAAGGTCTTTGGAAATTGAATTATGATGGAGAATGGATTTAAGTTCTTAATAATTTATTAATTAAGTTCATTTATTAAATCCACAATTGTAGAAAAATTTTGGTAGAGTTTCTCTTCACAAATGAAAATCACAATCGTAAAAGAAAAGCACTCACGACTAACGAGGAATTCATGTTTGAATTCAAGGCTACTCTTTTGTGACTAAATTAGAGGAGTGCCATATGAAACTAGACATAGGTAGTCATAGATCCAATCTCTGGAAACATGACTAAGTCGCTGGACACCCTAGTAACCTAAGCATCCGAAAGGTTTTTAAGCCTTAGAGGGTCTAAGTCTTCACCAAAATTCATAAATCAGGTATCAAAATGCTCATTTTTAAAAGAGTAATCTACATACTGGAATGAAACTAAGGATTAAAGGAATAAAATTTAAAAAAATCGAAAGAAGGAACTCTCGATTTCCAAAAAGGGGTTTTGGCTTAAAGAAATCTCATGAACTCGAGAAGTGGCGAAAGACCTTTTAACCAGTACCAATGGAATTGTAAAGATGAGGTGAGGATACTGATTGTCATTGAACGAGGGTTTTGAACTTAGAAATAATGGAAGAATGAAATTTCACTCTTGGGGTTTTGGGTTTCTTTGGCACTTTGATGAAACTAGAAATGCTAAAGGTTAAAGACGATGGGCATTATATACTCTTAAGGGGGTATTTTGGATATTTTTCCCAATCAATCAAAAGGACCCACTAAAAACAGGGGAACAAATGTGTTTTCAAAAAATACATATGAGAAGATGATGACAGGAGAATGGCTTGAGCGACATTTTATAGAGATAATTAAGGACAAAAGTGTAATTGCACTTCAAAATTTGAAAAGACACATTTAATGCACTACATTCATGTGTCATAACGCATGTTTATTTCTAAAATCATGCTACATCAATCACCACTAACGTGACACAATTTTGAGAGGGCATCTGTTAACATAGAAGAAATCTATAACTTACAAATTTACTAAAATACCCCTCCCTATGAATGAAAGACAGAGTTCGAGACTAAAGTGGTTTAGTCATGGTGGGTCAGTCATCATGGATTGGTTGCGGCTGATGAAACAAAAAACCCAAGTTAGCTAAATCTTGCTATTTTGACACTTGACAACCATGACCAAGGTGATTTTAGACTCCTAATACACCCCAAAGAATAGTGGAATGGTTCAACTCATGTTCAATTTCTCAATTCGTATAGGTCATCAAGAATATATATTCCTACACCAACAAAGATTTAAAATGTAGTAAGTCTCCAATGTCTCATCAAATCATATAAACAAGGGATAAGATAAGAGTAACAGAGCATTCTTTTCAAGGTTAAGGAGTTCAATCTCAGCCATAAACTTCACATCAAAATAGGAAGAAGGGTACACAAGCAGCTTTATCAATAAGTATTTTAGAGGATATGGAGCTACAAATTAGTAAACTCCTCATCTACAGACAACAAACGAGCATAAACTTGAAGTAAAAGTAGTCACTAACCACTCTATAAATACCCTAACCCTTCACCTGTGGGGCACTTTTCATTCACCTCCTAAGCTCTCTTACTCTCAATCTCTTGCAACCATCTTCTCTCACAACCTTTAAGTCACACACGTCTAAGTTCATTCTCTCTCTCCAAGGAGGTTGCAAGTCCATTAAACCTCTATACCATCCAAGAGAGACAACAAAGGTGCATAAGAAGGGATTCATAGTTATGACTAAGAGAGTTTGTGATTGTAATGAGTTGAGTTTCAAAGAGCATGAAGTATAATAATGTCTGTTGTTAACGTTCCAGCCACATACAATTCATATTAATGAAAAATCTATATTTTTTCATATTATCTTCTCTCTTCTTTACATTATGCATGGTTTGCTTGATCTATAATTTGTGTAACAAAGGGTTAATTAGAGGTTTACTACTGCAACAATGGCAACATTAACTAACAAACCTTTCAAGAAATGTTTGGAGTGAAAGCCCTCACAAAAAATAATAAATCAGCCACAAAAAGCTGGGTAATTTGCACATCAAAGTTTCCGCCAATAAGGCTCACAAAATCTGATGTTACACCAATGATCACAACACTTATTGTTTCTGACATAGGGGCTACACTTTCCCCCAAGACATTTTTAAATTTTACCTTTTTTCCCTCTAATTCTCACTTATGAATTTTATGTAAATTACACATTTGGATGTTTGAACACCCAACACATGTCAGAATCCAGTTCTGATTAGACCAGTGTGATTAGTGGGTTAGAGAAACCTGAAAAGCACTATAATTAATATGGCAGCCAGCGGAGTCCAATAGCTCTTGGAATTAGACTTATCTGAAACAGATGGTATATGTTAGAAGATATTTAATAAACATGATGGTCGAGAACATCATCCTTAAAAGAAAGCCTATATTATCATATAGTGATACATAAATCATCCCTTGTAGGTGACACATGTCAAACCCTAGAGCTGTTGAGTTCATTACCTGATATTTATGGATGACATCATCCACAACATCAGTCTCCCCCATTATGTCTCTCAAGTTTCTCAAAATATCTTATTTCATGGTATTTACAAGGCTACCATTAAATTAACTAATGCCTAATCTACCCCTCGTAACTCAAGCTAATCACGATTAGCCAAGATTATAAAAGTCCCTCTTTTATACATTAAGAGATTTCTTCCCTTGCTTTCAAATTTCTTTCTCTTCGCTTCTCTACTTGGGAGCATCCGTTCGAGAAGCTCCTAAGCTAAAAGGAAAGGAAGAAGAAGAAGAAGATCCTTTCCTGTTCCCTGCCTTTAAGAGGATTGTCACTTCCGAACCTAGTTTGTTTGTTCATTGTGGATTTAGAAAGGAGAAGATCTCTAAGGATTGAAACCTCACACGTATGCAAACCTTCCAAGTAAGTATCATCAACCTTTTTTTACTAGTTATCTTATACTTCATTCATTTTTCATTCTCTTTCTCCATGTCTATTTTTGCCTCCTTATAAAGCATACAAACAAATATATCTTTCATGTTTACTTTGTCACTTTGCTTTGCTTTTGCATGAGTATGTGTTAGACTTTTTTTTTTTTTTTTTTGGAGCTTTTCTAGTCTGTGAGTGGCTTGTATTTGTGTTAGATGAACTTCTCTCAGACTGTCCGTTATCATTCTCTCTTTGCTGTACAACGGTTGATTATGATCATTGTTATAGCTTTGTGGGTAATCATAACCAATCATAGAATGTTCTACAGGTGATCTACCCTTTTCTCATCTTTGTTCTTATAGTTTTAGCATGTTTTATCTTTTAACATCAATTATGTATGTTATCCATAGGAATGTCTATGTAACAATATGGTTAACATAAATCCCCATTTTCTGGCCATTAACCATGTTTTGATTGGATCCAAATACTGTGGTTATTTGTAAAACTCTGTAGACCTCCTACGGGTAGTTATGAATACCTGTTAAGACCCTGTGGATAGTCATGATTCCTTGCAGTATTGCGGTTAATCAAATAAATCATCCGCCATTTACTCTGTAAGCTTGTTATATACCTCATATTCTTTAAATACTAACATGCAACGCTTGTTTGGAGACAACGATACAATAACCAAGGTATGTGAATGTCCTACTCCACATTAAATAATAGTAATAAGCCTTAGGAACAATTCAAAAAACGCATACAATGTGAAGTGCCATTGCAAGACTTGCGTGTTGGGGTGCCTAACACCTTCCCAAATATACCCAAATAGCTTGCCAATAATCTTAGGTTACTTTCCATGAGACACTTAACTTGGCGAACAATGTACAATTCTATCGTTAAAGAGAATTGGTGGTGATCGACTCCAAAACAAGCAGATACATGAACACCCCTAGATAGAATTACATGCAATTTGGTCTTAATAAACAAAACCCATGCTACTCTTTGGGTATGTAGGCAGTTTGAGTTGTAATCTCAAGTTCAGTTCCAATGACTTAGAAATATAGGGGGTCCCAACCAATAGTATTAATTTTATCCATTTACATAACATGTGGGAGGAATAACCTCCAAAGTGGGATGCAAAGGGCATAGAAGATCCAACCTGGTCCATCTCTTCTTTCGGCTCACTTTTCTCCAGTGTCCACCGACTAGACGCTTCGCTGAGGACTTAACTATTTGAGCTTCTATACATTGTATATGTTCTTTGTTTCTCTGCTTTATTGCTTTATATGCCGAACATATATAGCATGCTTCTGTTAAACTATATGACACATAGACTCTTAGGAAATGCAGACTTGAACCTAACTTTACTTTTCTATTTAGAAACTTTGAATCCAACTACTATGCATGCATGAACCGTAGATTTTTATTTCGAACACTATAATTCTTTGAAAATACAACACTTTAAGCATGACACAACTTGTTTGTTTTTATTCTATTTTGTAATGAGTCTAGGATTTATCTAGGACTATATTACACATAAGCATGTGAATTATCTAGGTAGGCTTAATGCTAGAACCTATTAGGAGATACAAAACTGAGGCCTTGGCTATTGCATTATTCAAAGACAGGCGGGGTATCACATCCCAGTCTTAGAAATGAAGCTAAACCGCGCATTATTATAGTTTTTCAAGATATCTTCTACTAGGGACAGTAATGTAGATTTCTTATTTTATAAAAGCCATAGATGTACATAAGATGTTAGACCTAGGATTCTATGCTTGCATTCTTGCATGACGTCAGACCTAATGGATGATCATGAACATTCGTTGGTATGTCTGGTGGGTAGTCATGATCAACTGTAGGTACTCTTTGGTTAAATTTTATAATCAAAGAGTTCCACATTTTCTTACATTTTGATTATCTTACACTGGATCCCTATCCGGGTGTAGACATGTGACGTTATTATGAGGATGTTTGTGTCTATTTCCTATATGTTATGTTTATGTGTTGGTTCCTCTACTCTCATACAATACATGCGTTCACCATTAAATATATAAGAAATCGTAAGAGAGAGATCCCCAACTCTCCCTACGTTTTTCCCCATATACTTTTCTTCCATCTTTTCTTCTTCTTCTTCTATCATTCTTTTAAGGCTCAAAAAACAAGTTGGTATCAGAGCATCATCTATCATCTAAGGGAGTCCAAGAAATCGAGCTGATTTTCTCCATCCAATTGATGTCAGTGTCCGTATGACTGAGATCAGACACTGTACCTTCGATTTGGAGGTCACTGTGGTTGAATGTAGTTTTTGGGAGAGCATGTAAAATTGACATCAGCTGCTATCAATTTTATCAGCACCAAAGAAAATGAATAGGCAAAAAAGACAATAGAAAACTTACATAGTAGTTAATGGTAGGTTCTTCAGATGGGCAGGTATTGAACCATGGAGTTTGTTATCTAAGAGGAAGAAGAAAGATATAAGAATTATCTAAGTTTTATCACTAGCTTTGTACAAAGGCATATAAAATAACATGTGCAATAGAACTTATGTAAACTAATTCTCTATAGATTAAAGACCTAGTTTATTAAAAACTTCCGGTCTCAACATTGAGCATGAGATTAGGGATGTAAACAAAACGTATCTACCTACATCTGTATTCGACCAATTGAGATAATCAGATATCTGTTGGATATTTTAAATGGATATGGATATATTGCAACATGATCCATATTTTCGTATCCTTCTATTAATCCAGATATAGATCCAAATATCTTATTACATGAACAACTTCTTAATTATTACAATATCATGGTCACTCAGCACTCCTTCCATCAAGCTTCCTATTGTTGGGTTTTAAGTAGATTTATATGGTGCATTCTATGTAAGGCCAATAGTATTATAATAAATTAATAACTGAAACATCTTAATAATTAATATTACCATTCCAAAAAGTAATTTGGTCCCAAGAATTTCAAAATTCAATTTTCTTTTACAGTTTATATCTTGACCCATCTTCAAATTACCCAAATACTTTTATAGACCTTCTATTTGATGCATTGTTCAGAAGATATCAATTCTCTTCTTTTTTTTGGTGAATAATTTTCAAATCTTCTTAATATTCTCTTCCTGGATGTGCATTTTTTTTGTAAAAGGAAGGCCTCACAAAATCTAAGCATATCAATAACTCTTGGCTTTACTGTCCAAATTTTCTCATTATCAACTTCAAATTATTAGAGTTGATTGCAACGCCTTAGCCATCTGAGCACTGGTTGGCAAGATATGGCAACTTGAACTTGGGATGTTGAGCAAAATATTTAAAGCGGATTTCCTGTAGTGCAAAACACTACAGCGCCACTGAAGTGCCAAGCGCTGAGTGACATACTGCAGAAAAAAAAAGTGAAAAACACCCGCCCTGCATGTAAAAAATGTTTTTCTTTTCACTTTTTTCCACAGCGTATCACTCAGCACCTGGTACTTTAGGGGCACTGCAGTTTTTTGCGCTACAGGAAATCCACTTTGCAAAATATTATGAAGGAAATAAATGTTCTGTCCAGGATTTGGTGTTCAAAATAATATGCATATTCCATATTTAAATACTGCATCACCTACCCAACTATATATATTAAAGCAAAGGGTTATTGAGTTGGACAGCCAAAACCAATTTTATTCGGTTTTCAATATATTTAGAGGTGGCAATTCGTGTTGACAGGTTGGGTTCGTGTCGTGTCGAGATAAGGGTATATGAGCATATGGCTCAACTCGAAGCCATCCCATTTATTAATTGTATCAAAGTGGGTCAACCTGCTTTGACCCGAAACACATTTAGAGTCAACCCAAACCCACTTATTTTTGTGTTGGGTTCGCTGGTTGTGTGGTAATTCATGTTGATGGGTCAGATCCGTGTCATCTCAAGTTAAGGGTATACAACTATATAGCTCAACCCGAACCTGACCTATTTATTAATCCTGTCAAAGTTGGTCTACCTGTTTCGAGGCGAAACAAGTTTACAGTCAACCCTAACTAGCTTATTTCATGTTGGGTTTGTGTCGGGTTCATGAGGGTGGATTGTATCAACTCCTCTTACCTAACGCTCCTCTCCACACCCTGTTAGGGGGCGGGCACATCAGCACCAACAAGTGATATGCGGCG